>JAAKBH010000215.1:0-106389 GCA_019776075.1 Amaranthus palmeri | reverse complement strand
TTAAAAGTTGAATTGTTGTTGATTTTTGTTATTATTTATAAATATGAGTTTATTTGAATGTTATTCATTGTTGAATTGTTGTTGAATTGTAATACATTTGAATTGTACATTAAACTTTACTTTGAAACTTTAATAATTGATTTGGTTGATGTTATATATTTAATTTGGTTTTATTTTTGTAGTTTAATTATGTATGTAGTTTACTTATGTATGAATAATCACAATAGTTTACTTATGTACTTAATTAGTTTGTTAATTATTAAAATATACATAGTTTTTGAACAATTTAAATAATAAGAAGGTTAATTATTGTAAATTAGGGTTAAATAATGATTTTACTTAGTTTAGGTTAATTAGGTAATATATATGTTAATTAGGTTGTGTATTAATTTTGTTTTGAATTAAATAATCACACTTAGGATGACAAAAGATCGTTCTTGGATGTATGGAAGCATTGAATCGTCGGAATTTATTGATGGCGTGTTAGAATTTTGTAGTGTTGCGGTTGAACATCAAATTAGGACGGGGGGAGTTGGTTTTTATTGCCCATGTGTCAATTGTGGCAATGTATCAAAGGTAGATAGTGTTTATATGCTTAGGGAGCACATACTCCGACGTGGGTTTAGGCCTCAATATCATGTTTGGGTTTGGCATGGTGAGGAGGGAGTTTACAAGGAAAATAGGGTTGTTGAGGATGTCAATAATGTGGCCGATGTTAATGAGGATGTAGTGGATGAAGAGAATGTTGATGAGGATGTGGATCGTGTTGATGAGATGATGGAGGGAGTCGAGGATGAGTTAGGAAAACGTCCTCGTGTATTTGACTTGTTGACAGAGGCTTCTCAAAAGCCTTTGTATCCTGGATGTACAAAGTTCACCAAGCTTACAGCAGTTTTGACGATTTTCAACATTAAGTCAAAGTTCAATTGGAGTGACACTAGTTTCACAATGTTATTAGAAGCGTTAGGTGAGATGCTTCCCGAGGGAAATGAACTTCCAAAGTCGACATACTATGCCAAAAAGCTAATGTGTCCTTTCGGGTTAGAGTACCAGAAGATTCATGCGTGTCCGAATGATTGTGTATTGTATCGGAATGAAAACGAGAACTTAGAAGAGTGTCCTAGGTGTGGGTTATCGCGTTACAAGCGTAAAGGGGCTCGAGATGCTAAAGGGCCCCCGGCTAAGGTATTGTGGTATCTTCCAATAATACCAAGATTCAAGCGCTTGTTTTCTATAAAGAAAGATGCGTTAAATTTGAGGTGGCATGCAAATAGGGTGAAGAAAGATCACTTGCTCACACATCCATCCGATTCTCCGGAGTGGAAGAGTATTGATAGGTTGCACAAGACTTTTGGGGATGAAGTTCGTAATTTAAGGCTCGGACTGTGCACGGATGGAATGAACCCATTTGGCAATCTTAGTTCTCAACATAGTACTTGGCCGGTACTTTTAGTTATTTATAATTTGCCACCTTGGTTGTGTATGAAGCGTAAGTACATTATGCTTTCGCTTCTTATCTCGGGCCCTAAGCAACCTGGTAACGACATAGATGTATATCTTGCACCTCTTGTTGAGGATTTGAGAAAGATGTGGGATGAAGGAGTTTCCGTGTATGATGCATATGCTAATGAGGAGTTCACCTTGCGTGCAATGCTTTTATGCACCGTTAACGATTTTCCGGCTTATGGAAACTTATCAGGGTATAAGAACAAAGGGAAGAAAGCGTGCCCAATATGTATCGATGACATGGAATCCACGTGGATTCCTAAGTGCAAACATGTATTCATGAATCATCGAAAGTTCCTCCCACGAGATCACCAATACCGTAAGAAGAAGAAGATGTTCAACGGGGAGGTTGAGGACCGTGTAGCTCGTCGACCGTTGTCCGGTTATGAGGTTTACGAACAAGTTAAGGGGGTTGAAACTGTATTTGGTAAAACAGGGCAAGTGCAAGGGGGTGAAGATCGACTGTGGAAAAAAGAATCAATCTTTTGGACGCTTCCATATTGGAGAGATCTACAGGTTAGGCATTGTCTTGACGTTATGCATATAGAGAAAAATGTATGCGATGCCATACTCGGGACTCTCATGAACATTCCGGGTAAGACAAAGGATAATAAGGCCGTGCGAGATTACTTTGAATGTAAGGGTATTCGTCCGGAGTTGTGGGCACAGGTTAAGGGGAGTAAGAAAAGAGAAAGAACTGATGAAGTTGGTGGTAGTAGCAAGGGAAAGGTCGGTAAGAAGAAGATGAGTAGTGAAAAAGTTTATTTGCCTCCAGCTTGCTACACATTGTCCAAAGCAGAGAAGCGAGCCTTTTGTGAGTCTTTGTATGGCATTAAGGTTCCCTCTGGGTACTCATCTAACATGAAGAGATTTGTGACCCTTAATGGTGAATTGAAGTTGGGAAGCATGAAATCTCACGATTGCCATGTAATGATGCAAGTGTTCTTACCGATCGCACTACGTGGAATATTGCCAAAACATGTGAGATATGCTATTACCGAGCTATGTTCGTTCTTCAACACTATTTGTAGTAAAGTTCTTGATCCCTTTAAACTTGATGCTCTTCAACTCGACGTGATTGTAACTTTATGCAAGTTTGAGATGTATTTTCCACCTTCTTTCTTTGACATAATGGTTCATCTTATTGTTCATCTTGTTCGTGAAATCAAGCTTTTAGGTCCAGTTTTTCTAAGGTGGTGCTATCCTTTTGAGAGACACATGGGTGTGTTACAAAACAAAGTGAGGAATCCAGCACAACCAGAGGGGAGTATGATTCAAGGCACTGTAAGCGATGAGATTGGTAATTTTATAGCCGAGTATATGGCTATGGCAAAGCCTATTGGACTACCCACCTCTCGACATGAAGGAAGACTTGAGGGAAAAGGAACAATTGGATCTAAAACAATCACACCTTCTCGGGATAGTCTGTTACAAGCACACCTGTATGTGTTGCATCATATTTCAGAAGTTCATCCTTTTTTGAATGAGCATTTTGATATATTGCGCGCAAAATATCCGTCTAGAGGTGATAGGGCATTGATGCAGTTGCATAACAAGACGTTCATTGATTGGTTTCATAACCGAGTAATATGTGAAGAACTAAAGGGTGTATCTGAAACTGTTAAGTGGTTAGCTTTTGGTCCTCGTGATGATGTCAACAAATATGAGGGTTACGATGTCAATGGGTTTACATTTTGGACTGAGAGTCAAGATAAGAAGTCATCGTATCTGCAGAATAGTGGGGTTTCTATTTTGTCGTCATCTACATTTTACGCGAGTGCCAAGGATCAATCGCCGGTTGATGCTAAATCGGTATACTACGGGCGGGTACATGAAATATGGGAGCTTGACTATTGTACTTTCACTATGGGTCTTTTCAAATGCAAGTGGGTGGATAATAATCGACGATGCGTTAAAAATGACGACCCTTGTGGATTCACTCTTGTAGACTTGGATCGCTTGCGTGATGGTGAGGAGCCATTCATACTAGCCACACAAGCCAACCAAGTATTTTACATTGAAGACCCTTCTAATAAACAATGGTCTATTGTTGTACCGGGAAAAAGAAGTATCCTTGGTATAGGTGATGTTGAGGATGAGGAAGAATATAATGCTTTTGAAGACTCCCCGCCCTTTATCAATCCAAAATCGGTGAATGAAGATGATGAAGATGTTGGTTATATGCGTGTAGATCACACGGAAGGAATACATTTGAATTAAGTGATTCACAAGGTATGAATTATTTAAGGTTATTAATTTTGGCATTTTCGGGCGTAAAGTAGCTTAAACGTTGTTTGTTATGAATGAAACTTGGCACACACCACTATTTGGTATATATAAATGTGTTGAAGTTGTTAGAATTGATAATAGTTGTCATATGCTTGAAATTAAGGGTCAAGTTGCGTTTTTTAACGGTTTTGAATGAATTTTGTCATTTTCGGGCGTAAAGTAGCTTAAACGTTGTTTGTTATGAATGAAACTTGGCACACACCACTATTTAGTATATATAAATGTGTTGAAGTTGTTAGAATTGATAATTGGTTTCATATGCTTGAAATTAAGGGTCAAGTTGCGTTTTTTAACGGTTTTGAATGAATTTTGTCATTTTCGGGCGTAAAGTAGCTTAAACGTTGTTTGTTATGAATGAAACTTGGCACACACCACTATTTAGTATATATAAATGTGTTGAAGTTGTTAGAATTGATAATTGGTTTCATATGCTTGAAATTAAGGGTCAAGTTGCGTTTTTTAACGGTTTTGAATGAATTTTGTCATTTTCGGGCGTAAAGTAGCTTAAACGTTGTTTGTTATGAATGAAACTTGGCACACACCACTATTTGGTATATATAAATGTGTTGAAGTTGTTAGAATTGATAATTGGTTTCATATGCTTGAAATTAAGGGTCAAGTTGCGTTTTTTAACGGTTTTGAATGAATTTTGTCATTTTCGGGCGTAAAGTAGCTTAAACGTTGTTTGTTATGAATGAAACTTGGCACACACCACTATTTAGTATATATAAATGTGTTGAAGTTGTTAGAATTGATAATTGGTTTCATATGCTTGAAATTAAGGGTCAAGTTGCGTTTTTTAACGGTTTTGAATGAATTTTGTCATTTTCGGGCGTAAAGTAGCTTAAACGTTGTTTGTTATGAATGAAACTTGGCACACACCACTATTTGTATATATAAATGTGTTGAAGTGTGTTAGAATTGATAATTGTTTCATATGCTTGAACTTAAGGGTCAAGTTGCGTTTTTAACGGTTTTGAATGAATTTTGTCATTTTCGGGCGTAAAGTAGCTTAAACGTTGTTTGTTATGAATGAAACTTGGCACACACCACTATTTAGTATATATTAAATGTGTTGAAGTTGTTAGAATTGATATAGTTGTCATATGCTTGAAATTAAGGGTCAAGTTGCGTTTTTTAACGGTTTTGAATGAATTTTGTCATTTTCGGGCGTAAAGTAGCTTAAACGTTGTTTGTTATGAATGAAACTTGGCACACACCACTATTTGGTATATATAAATGTGTTGAAGTTGTTAGAATTGATAATTGGTTTCATATGCTTGAAATTAAGGGTCAAGTTGCGTTTTTTAACGGTTTTGAATGAATTTTGTCATTTTCGGGCGTAAAGTAGCTTAAACGTTGTTTGTTATGAATGAAACTTGGCACACACCACTATTTAGTATATATAAATGTGTTGAAGTTGTTAGAATTGATAATAGGTGTCATATGCTTGAAATTAAGGGTCAAGTTGCGTTTTTTAACGGTTTTGAATGAATTTTGTCATTTTCGGGCGTAAAGTAGCTTAAACGTTGTTTGTTATGAATGAAACTTGGCACACACCACTATTTAGTATATATAAATGTGTTGAAGTTGTTAGAATTGATAATTGGTTTCATATGCTTGAAATTAAGGGTCAAGTTGCGTTTTTTAACGGTTTTGAATGAATTTTGTCATTTTCGGGCGTAAAGTAGCTTAAACGTTGTTTGTTATGAATGAAACTTGGCACACACCACTATTTAGTATATATAAATGTGTTGAAGTTGTTAGAATTGATAATTGGTTTCATATGCTTGAAATTAAGGGTCAAGTTGCGTTTTTTAACGGTTTTGAATGAATTTTGTCGTTTTCGGGCGTAAAGTAGCTTAAACGTTGTTTGTTATGAATGAAACTTGGCACACACCACTATTTGATGTATATAATTGTGTTGATGTTTTTAGAATTGAAAATAATTGTCATATGCTTGAAATTAAGGGTCAAGTTGCTTTTTTTAACGGTTTTTTTTTTACGATTTTTGTCACTTTCTAATGTAATTCTATTTTCCACTCTTTCAGGTACTTGATCTACAATGCATCTTTTCAGAGATGACATTGTGCCCGAGATTGCGACTGTGGATGACGATGTCCATAGTGAGTCGGATAAGGACTACGATCCGACGAAGGAGAAGGACATAGATGATGGTGATCAAGCCGTTGAGGAAGACGATCCATTTGTTAGACACGAGCAATTGGCTCATGATGCTCCTCCTATTGATGAGACGGCTTCTACTCAAACAGCGACAACTTCAAAGAAACGAAAAGGGCGAGGTCCTACGAAAAACCTCAAAGTCAAAGAGCCCATGTACCTCGAATACAATGCCTTGGGTCAACCGTGTGGAAAGTGGCGTAAGGAATATGGAAAACAAGTGGGTTTATGTGTTCGGAAGATTTCCATATTACACGCCTGGCACGAGGTTCCAGAGGGCTTGAAGAAGTCATTTTGGGATGATACGATGGTAATAATTTACTTTATTAATTTACTTTAGTCTTTTATTAATTTACTTTAGTCTTTTATTAATTTACTTTTATTTTAAAATTAATTGAATTGACATTAATTATTAATTATATTTTCCTTTTGTAGAATCTTTTCCACATCGAGCACGACGAAGAAAAGAAGAGTATTTTTCTTTCAGCTGTTGCTGAAAGATTAAGAGACTTCAAGGCGAAGCTCGTAGGTGGTTGGATTACCAAGAAGCGTCACCGTTTGACCAAGAAGGTCAAAACGGGAATTAAAGATGGAGAACAAGCTCCCTCCAAAATGCCGTATGAGATATGGCCACACATATCTAAAAATGAGTGGGAGGCATTTGTTGCTAGGAAAACAACTCTTAATGAAGTTGTAAGTATTATAGCTTTTCATTTTTATTTACTTCTTTTGATTTAATTATTAAACTAATAATATATGACATTTGACTTATTATGTTTATTAATTAGGAAAAACGTGGTAAAGCTTCCGAGTCGGCAAAGAAAAGGAAGTTTTACCATCACATGGGGTCAAGAACTTATGATGAGGCCCGTAAAGAGTGGGTGGATGCGGGATTGTACCCCAAACAGAGCTCAGCCGCGAGCTCATCTACGACTACCCCATCTGTGAGTACTCCAGCGGGAGATCGGGTGCTAGATTGGTATTGCGGGCTTCATGCTCGAGATGAAAGTGGTAAATTTACCATTCCCGATCCTGGAACGAAGAAGATCGCGGATGCTGTGGTGAGTTTTCATATCATTTAGCCTTATATTCTTGATTTGTTATGTGTTTAAACTAATTGATCGTTTTTATTTGAACAGATGGGCTGGAAGGAAAAAGAGGCTACGGGGGAGTTCACCCCAAAAGGCAATGTTGATGCATTGCATATGGTCTTAGGGAAAGACCATCAGGGGCGGGTAGTCGGCAAAGGAGGCGTCCGCGTGGGCGTGAAGAAAGCATTTGGCAAAGAGTTCGCTACTCCTCGATCCAGAACGATGCCATCTCTTGAGGAAGTAGAGAAACGAATCGAGGAGAAAATCACAGCCAAAGTCACCGCAAAAGTGACTAAGGACGTCTTCGACAAGATGGCATCACTATTGCAGAAGTTAGGAGCTACCCATGACGACTTGGCCAATTTGATTGCCGAGGACCAACAAAGTCAACATGGGGATCCTAAGGCTTTGGTGGAGCCATCGCCCGAGCCCCTTACCCCCGTAGCACACCAGCCCATTACCCGTAGCACACCCGAGCCTCACATTCCAACGCCGGAGACCATGAACTCCGTTACTCAGGTTTCGGAAACAACACCTGATGAGCCAGTGATAAAGGTACATTTAATTTTTAAATATACAAGCGCGTATTTATTTAAATTTCAACGTGTTTTGATAATTTATCATGATGTTAATTATACTAAACGAAAAAATTTTTAGGAGGCGACTCCTTGCTCTCTTTTGTTGCCTCAGTTAGGCGTTGCTCGTGGTGGCGACTTAACTGAGGTTGCATTCGGTGAGGCGCAGCCAAACCAAGTGGGCCAAACAGTGCATACAATGCCTGTTACACGTGGCCACATTAGTGTGACGGTAGAAACTATCGTTAAGGGGTTCGAGGATTTCTCACTTCCGGTTCCAATGCCAGAATGGAACCTTGAGACTTTATCGAACGCCCGAGGTAGTTTCGTCACATGGCCATATGCTTGGGTCCGACTCACGGCGAAGGTAATATATCTTTAGTATTATTTTATTTGTTTTTATTATTTTAATTGCGTGAGTAATTAAACTAATTTAATTGTATGAAATGAAATAGGAAAAGAGCTCAAAGGGCTCTAAAAGAGAGATCGGTTCCTCATCATCGGTGACAATCACTCCAATCTTGACTGATGAGGAGCTTAAAGATCTCTCTTCAGATTGTCTATGGCTGCACAAGGGTGCATCTCGCATGACTGAGGAGGACCCACTTCTTCTACCCCTAGGCACGGACCAATTTCACACTGCCGAAGATGGTTTCGTCATTATTGGTCCTAGTGACATTGGGCAATTTTTGCGAGGGGAGATGTTGAATGTCGCCCTTATTCATGTCTACATGCTGTATGTGATTTTTTATCTTACAATTTAGGTTTTATTGTTTAATTGTTTTAATAATCGAATGACTGACAAAATTTTCTTATTCGTGAGTTTAGTGGGATGTACGAGGAGTTGAATAGCCTCGAACCTCCAATAACATTTGGATGGTTTGATCCTGAGTCTATTAGGGGTGAAAAGAGTGTTACTGATCCAGATGACGTCAAAGCATACGTAGAACGTGCTTTGAAACATTCATTTGAATCGAAACACTCATTCATTCTGGCCCCGTACTATGAAAGGTGATTAGTTTTATTATTTTATTAAATTGAACTTAAATTTTGATTTTACTTACGTTCACATATTCTCTATCTTGATGATTTAAAATCGTGGTTTTTGTAGTGTGCACTGGATGCTTTTGGTCATATGTCCGATGACCAATATGGTGCACGTTTTCGACTCACTAAGTCGTGGAAATCCCGTGCCTCGCAACATGAAATTTAAAGCTTTGTTGAATTCGTAAGTTTATAAATTGTCAATTAATTTCATTTAAGTGTTATATATATATTATTGTCAATTAATTTCAATTAATTTCTTTACTCTTGTGTCTCAGGGTTATGAAGAAAATGCGTGGCGAAATGGGATGTGCTACAAGAGCCACTAACCCGAAATGGAGAGCAGTAAAGGTATATATAACATTATTTAGTATATATTATTGTCTTGAATTAATTAAAATTGAAAACATTTGTCAAATGATTGAAATTAGTTAGAATTGAAAACAATTCGACCATAAAATAGCTTAAACCTTGTTTGTTATGAATGAAACTTGGCACACAACACTATTTGGTATATATAAATGTGTTGAAGTTGTTAGAATTGATAATAGTTGTCATTATGCTTAAAATTAAGGGTCAAGTTGCGTTTTTTAACGGTTTTGAATGAATTTTGTCATTTTCGGGCTGTAAAGTAGCTTAAACGTTGTTTGTTATGAATGAAACTTGACACACACTACTCTTTAGTATATATAAATGTGTTGAAGTTGTTAGAATTGAAAATAGTTGTCATTTGCTCAAAATTAAGGGTCAAGTTGCGTTTTTTAAGGTTTTTGAATAAATTTTGTCATTTTCGGGCGTAAAGTAGCTTAAACCTTGTTTGTTATGATTGAAACTTGGCACACAATACTCTTTGGTGTACATAAATGTGTTGAAGTTGTTAGAATTGAAAATAGTTGTCATTTGCTCAAAATTAAGGGTCAAGTTGCGTTTTTTAAGGTTTTTGAATGAATTTTGTCATTTTCGGGCGTAAAGTAGCTTAAACCTTGTTTGTTATGATTGAAACTTGGCACACAACACTCTTTGGTGTATATAAATGTGTTGAAGTTGTTAGAATTGAAAATAGTTGTCATTTGCTCAAAATTAAGGGTCAAGTTGCGTTTTTTAACGGTTTTGAATGAATTTTGTCATTTTCGGGCGTAAAGTAGCTTAAACGTTGTTTGTTATGAATGAAACTTGGCACACACCACTATTTAGTATATATAAATGTGTTGAAGTTGTTAGAATTGATAATTGGTTTCATATGCTTGAAATTAAGGGTCAAGTTGCGTTTTTTAACGGTTTTGAATGAATTTTGTCATTTTCGGGCGTAAAGTAGCTTAAACGTTGTTTGTTATGAATGAAACTTGGCACACACCACTATTTGGTATATATAAATGTGTTGAAGTTGTTAGAATTGATAATAGTTGTCATATGCTTGAAATTAAGGGTCAAGTTGCGTTTTTTAACGGTTTTGAATGAATTTTGTCATTTTCGGGCGTAAAGTAGCTTAAACGTTGTTTGTTATGAATGAAACTTGACACACACCACTATTTAGTATATATAAATGTGTTGAAGTTGTTAGAATTGAAAATAGTTGTCATTTGCTCAAAATTAAGGGTCAAGTTGCGTTTTTTAAGGTTTTTGAATAAATTTTGTCATTTTCGGGCGTAAAGTAGCTTAAACCTTGTTTGTTATGATTGAAACTTGGCACACAATACTCTTTGGTGTACATAAATGTGTTGAAGTTGTTAGAATTGAAAATAGTTGTCACTTGCTCAAAATTAAGGGTCAAGTTGCGTTTTTTAAGGTTTTTGAATGAATTTTGTCATTTTCGGGCGTAAAGTAGCTTAAACCTTGTTTGTTATGATTGAAACTTGGCACACAACACTCTTTGGTGTATATAAATGTGTTGAAGTTGTTAGAATTGAAAATAGTTGTCATTTGCTCAAAATTAAGGGTCAAGTTGCGTTTTTTAACGGTTTTGAATGAATTTTGTCATTTTCGGGCGTAAAGTAGCTTAAACGTTGTTTGTTATGAATGAAACTTGGCACACACCACTATTTAGTATATATAAATGTGTTGAAGTTGTTAGAATTGATAATTGGTTTCATATGCTTGAAATTAAGGGTCAAGTTGCGTTTTTTAACGGTTTTGAATGAATTTTGTCATTTTCGGGCGTAAAGTAGCTTAAACGTTGTTTGTTATGAATGAAACTTGGCACACACCACTATTTGGTATATATAAATGTGTTGAAGTTGTTAGAATTGATAATAGTTGTCATATGCTTGAAATTAAGGGTCAAGTTGCGTTTTTTAACGGTTTTGAATGAATTTTGTCATTTTCGGGCGTAAAGTAGCTTAAACGTTGTTTGTTATGAATGAAACTTGACACACACCACTATTTAGTATATATAAATGTGTTGAAGTTGTTAGAATTGATAATTGGTTTCATATGCTTGAAATTAAGGGTCAAGTTGCGTTTTTTAACGGTTTTGAATGAATTTTGTCATTTTCGGGCGTAAAGTAGCTTAAACCTTGTTTGTTATGAATGAAACTTGACACACAACACTATTTGGTATATATAAATGTGTTGAAGTTGTTAGAATTGAAAATAGTTGTCATTTGTTCAAAATTAAGGGTCAAGTTGCGTTTTTTAAGGTTTTGAATGAATTTTGTCATTTTCGGGTGTAAAGTAGCTTAAACCTTGTTTGTTATGAATGAAACTTGGCACACAACACTATTTGGTATATATAAATGTGTTGAAGTTTTTAGAATTGAAAATAGTTGTCATTTGCTCAAAATTAAGGGTCAAGTTGCGTTTTTTAACGCTTTTAATGAATTTTGGCATTTTCGAGCGTAAAGTAGCTTAAACCTTGTTTGTTATGCATGAAACTTGGCACACAACATTATTTGGTATATATAATTGTGTTAAAGTTGTTAGAATCGAAAATAATTGTCATTTGCTCAAAATTAAGTGTTAAGTTGCGTTTTTAACGGTTTTGAAGCATTTTTTATTTGGCACTAATATATAATATTTTTTTTTCTTAGTGTTTTCAACAACAAAATTCCATTCATTGCGGCTACTACGTTATTAAATTTATGGATGATCTCATCGAAGCCGTCAAGAATGTCGGGGTTCAAAATATTGATTCCGTAAGTATTTTATTTAATTAGTTATTATATATGTTTTTTAAATTATTTATTTATAATATATATATTAATTATATTATATAATGTACGACTAACTTTTTAATAATAATAATTGATTTTAATTCGTAGATTATTGACTCTCCAAGACCAACACGCGAATTGACGGATATTGAACTACGCAAAGTCAAGGACAAAGTCGCGGTGTTTATTTCTAATTTATTAAGTTGGTAGCTAGATTATTATATATATATATGTATATATCGTGTAGCTAGAGTACTTTAATTTATATGTATCGATTTATTTCTAATTATATGCGGTTGTATATACTTTATGTATATAATATTATATATATAATATATATTATAATTGAGTAATATTTTGGTATTTATCGACGGTTTATTATTGTGAAATATTTATTATTTAATATTTATGCTAATAATTATTATTTATTATACAAATATTACGAAAACAAAAAAAAAATTAAAAAAAAAAAAGAGAAGGGGCTGCGGTTTTCAAGCTGTCCGCAGCCCTTTATGTTTCCACAAATAGCCCATATTATACATAGGGGCTGCGGTTTTTAGTTCTTGTCCGCAGCCCTTGAGCTTCCAACACACAGCCCCTATTAAGCTTAAGGGCTGCGGTTTTATCCTATGTCCGCAGCCCTTTACCTTATTTTGGGCTGCGTTTTTTGACCGCAGCCCTTTTATATTATTTGTTGCTGCTACAATAATGGCTGGGGTCAAAAAACGCAGCCCAAAGGGGCTAAAAAACCGCAGCCCTTAAGCTTTTTTCCACTAGTGTAGATATGCTTGCATCTAGATGGTTCTTTGATTCTTTTTGGGCTTTCGCTCTGTAGTTTTTGTTGAGCGTTAGCGTGTTTTTGGGGGCTCAGGCGGGGAGTTAATTTTCCCTCCTGTTTTTGTATCTTTGTCTTGTTTTGGTATATAATACGAATCAATTGACAAAACATATATATATATATATATATATATATATATATATATATATATATATATATATATATATATATATATATATATATATATATATATATATATATATATATATATATATATATATATATATATATATATATATATATATATATATATATATATATATATACTAATAAATTTGTGCATTACACGAGTTTTTATTCTTTGAAGTTATATTTTTATATGAAGTATTTCATACTCATAAATTCGTGCATTGCACAAGTTTTTATACTAATGTTCTATATTCCAATATTCTTCAACATATTTATTAAGTATATTTTATTAAAATCATTTTAATGTGTATTTTGCTAATATTATTTTTTTAGAATTTTTTGCTATGCATAGTCAGAATTTTAATGATTAATTAAATATATTGACTAGTATGTAAAACAAAATGAAATATTTAATGTGAATAACAGGGAGTACAATGTATCTATATCAATCAAATAAAATTATTCAATATTATTTCCAGATTATGTTGCCTAAGTTCAAATTTTAATGGATGATTATGCATTTTAAGTTATAAGTAGCTACAACCATAGATCTCTTAATTATGCAATTGCCACTTACTACGATTGGATTTGGATTTTTACATTATGTAAATTAGTAATGGCTTTTAAAGCATATCTTTTTGGAAAAATTATTGGGAATAATCCCTACTTTAACGTTTTCCTGTGAATAACCCGTACTTTTGATTATTTATGAATATTCTTAACTTTGCAATTTTTTTGCTCACAGCACCCCCTCCTCAAAGTGACCGGGTATAACATGTAAAGGTCCGTTTTGTGACCTATTTCTATCTTATAGTTGTTGCCTTTATGTTCCTAAGTTTTGGGTTAACAATGGAGAAATTGAGGTAACAAAGAGCACTAGTGGAAAAAAAGCTATTGGCTGCTACTTATCGGCTGCGGTTTTTAGGCACACGCAGCCAATATGAGTTAAAAAAATGTGGTAAAAAAAAATTATTAAGGGCTGCGGTTTTGTTAAATGTCCGCAGCCCCAAAGTTTTTCAACATTTTTCAGAAATTAGAACAAAAAAAAATAGTAAAGGGCTGCGGTTTTTTTAAATGTCCGCAGCTCAAAGATAAGCCCAACCCAACTTAAACCCTAAATTCAGTTAAAGGGCGCCGTTTTGCTTCTTCCTTCTTACTTGAACCCTAAATTATATTCACTCAATACTCAATAACCCTTCTTCACGCCTCTTCTTTTCTCTAAATCCCTTCTTCTTCTTCTCTAATCTCTAACTCCCTTCTTCTTCTTCTCTAACTCCCTAAATTCAGTCAATAAAATTAATTTCATTCGTTCTTGGTCCAGATCTTGGTACAGATCAAGAGTACAAATCCTTCAAACAGATTTTGGTCCTAATTTCATTCGTTCTTCAAATTCTCTCAAATCTCAAACAAAAGAAAAGGCGTCTGAATTTTTCGTTCTTCAAAGTTTCAGATCTTGGTCTTCAAACTTTGCATTCGTTCTTCTTTCAGATCAGATTTTGGTCTTCTTCTTTCATTGAAAAGGCGTCTCAGATCTTGCACCTTCAAGAACACTCTTAGTCTTCATCCTTCTTTTTTTCGTTTTTGTGTAATTTTTTTCGTTTTTGTAATTTTTTTCGTTTTTTTTGTAATTTTTTCGTTTGTTGTATTTTTTTTCGTTTTTTTTGTAATTTTTTTCGTTTTTTTTGTAACTTTTTTTTGTTTTTTTCGTTTTTTCTGGGTTGTAGATCTAGATTTAATATGTATTCGAAATTTGTTAGATTTATTTGTTGTAATATTTATTTTTGTTTTTTTCATTGTAATATTAGTAATTTTTTCCAGATTTATTTGTTGTAATATTTATCTTCGATTGTAAAGTTTAGATCTTTGATTTATTTTTTCCAGAAGTTAATTGTTCATTGTAAAGTTTAGATCTTCGATTTATTTTCCCTTGTTTGATCTTCGATTTATTTTTCCAGAAATTAGTATAAAAAGAAATTTAAAAAAAAAAAATTTGAAAATGGGGTAAGGGCTGCGGGCATTATGTCCGCAGCCAATAGATGTATCTTATTTGCTGCTACTCCAAGGGCTGCGAGACAAAACCGCAGCCCATACCCATAAAATGTCTGCAGCCCATAGAGATTTTTCCACTAGTGGAGGAAGATGAAGGCAACAAAAATAAGGTAAAAACAAGCCACAAAACGGACCTTTACCTGCTATACCCGGTCACTTTGACGAAGGGGGTGCTGTGAGCAAAAATATTGCAAAGTTCGGATTATTCATGAATAATCAAAAGTAGAAGTTATTCACATGAAAACGTTAAAAGTAAGGATTCTTCCGGACAATTTTTTTCTATCTCTTTTGCTTTGTAGAAAATTAATAATAGGGAAGTTTCACATAGTAAACCTGAGGTTTTGGGTTTCTATGTGATAACCAAAACTTTTAAAAAATCTACAAGGAAACCATGAAGTTTACCAAATTGTTCGATCGTGATCTTTTGCGCATAAAAACTTTAGCAAACGTTAATATTGAAGTTTTAAGGCTATTGTACGCTTATTTATGCGACTCACCATTTCAAATGCCCAATTTCAATCTTTTCTCCCAAAACTTACATCTCAACTCTATCATCATCATCATCATCATCATACCCAGTGTTCCCGCACATAGATACTCTATGGTCAGGGTCCGGGGAAGGAAGGTCGACGGCGTCTCATACCCAGAAGGAGAGGGCGGTCATAAGAGTCCTTCGGCTCTATTGTAGTCTTCAAGGATAGGACCTGCAAATATCTGAAACCTGCATCTTACACCCACGTTAGCCAAGCATAGAGATTATTTAAAAATGTATAAACGATAGTGAATAGCGATGACGAAAGATAGTAGAGTTAGGGTTTATGTTTTGAGAGAAAAGGTTAAAACTAATGGCATTTGAAATGGTGAGTCACATAAATAGGCATACAACAGCGTTAAAGTTTTGAAATTAATGTTTGCTAACGTTGTAATGTTCAAAAATGTCACAGAGAACAATTTGGTAAACCTTAGTGTTACCTCGTGAATTTTTTAAAAAGTTTTGGGTTACCACATGGAAAATCCAAAACCTCAGGGTTACCACATGGAATTTCCCTTAAAAATATTATATTTTGTAAAATTTTATCATGATCTTAACGTATGAAGTTATATCCAATTCTCAAATTGTTGTAACTGTTAGAGTATATAACATATCTTAGGGCCTTGATCAATATTAGCTTAAGCTTTTAGTTGAGTAGATGTTTTGACATGATATCAAAAACCAACGTGATGAGAGGTCACTGGTAGAAGTGTTCAACGAGCCGGATAAGGGTTTGGTCGGCCCGGGCTTAAGTAAATATGGGTCGAGTTAGATAAGGGCCCTATAAACATAATTTGGGCTATAAACAAAGTCGGGCCCGGCCCAATCCGACTCATTTTTATTACTAAAAATTATCTTAATCCCTATTTATCAATTTATAACACTTAAATTATCATCTATTAGTGTTAAATTATTTTGGTTTTTGTTTTATTAATTAGGTTTTACATAATCTTAGTAATAATATTCAATCGCCTAATTTTTTGTAAGGGTAAAAAGGAACAAGAATCAAAAATTAAAATTTACCAATATAAAGGCATTTAAAAAAATTATTTAATAAATATTCATTTAAGCATAAGGGATGCTATTATAATTTATAAATACTTACATACCATTTATATGTATAACTTGATCTTTTGTGCCAAGGATTTGTACCAATTTAAGCGGTGATTCACCAGACAACTTATGTTTAGTTTAGAAACCCAAATTGTTTTGTGAACCACCGCTCAATTGGTTCTTTTCCTCAATCTCCTATACTTTAATATAATGTCTTTGAGCATAAAGACAGTTTTTGAACGTGGAGTTATTTATTCTTCGACTAACAAAAGACCTTTTCAATGGAATCATCATCATCCTATTCAGTGCATCTTGCTCATAGAAAACTATTGACAAGATCTGGGGACCTTTAAGATGGAATAACTCCAAGAATTTCAAATGCTTTTGAATGATGAATTTATAAAGCTCCTCCCAATGTATATATAGGCATATACCAATGAATTGGCCTTAATCTATGAATGTAAATCAAATACGATGTACATACAATTCTACATCTATCAAATAATCTTCAAATGGAAACTACATTGTTTTCTTATCTCTTATTTCCAAATTCATCATATTATGTTTGATTTTTGTGGATTATGCATCCACATTTTAAGTAATGATCGTTTGAATTTCTTATTCATCGTTACAAAAATGTACCCGAAAACCGATTAGAAATCTCTTACACCCCATTCAGTTGTTAAACTACAAGCAAAAACACGCCTACGCTGAAAGTCACAATTTGTGAATACGGTCATGCAACTAGCCTTGTACTGGATAGAGCATCTGCATGTGGAGCAGAAAGTTTAGGTGTTTGACTATTAGGATATATGGTGTCATATTCTACAGAATATTATGATATGCTATCTTAGGTAGTTTCCTTAAAGTAATTATTTCATAGAATATGTGTTAATCATTTTAGGTAGTTTCCAAAACATGGTGATTTGTATCTCTATATAATGTTTGGTCATTGATCTAATAAAGCAAGCCTATTTTATGTGTTTCATCAATTCTCTAATTGACTCCTACTTGGCGCAAGTATCAGTTGGGGGAATTCTTGACTGCACGCATCTCTCTTTATTCCCTCGTTGGGGAACGAGTATGATTTGTCCGCATCTTTCAGGGAAAAGAAAAATCCCACCTCGGTTCCTGCCTTGTGCGGGTTACTGAGAGTGTCCTTTACCTTTAACATTTACGACTAGCCTCGTACTAGTCAAAGATGGCGAGCAATCTATGATCGCCTATGTCCAAATATGAGTTTTTTGAGTTCTCTATTTAAAAAAGAAAATTTAATTTTTAACACACTGATCCCAACAACCAATATTTGGTTGGCCAAAAAAACTTTTATATTTAAAACTAACTAATACAATTAATATTATATATTCAAATTTTTCTTATAATTTATAAGCAGAATCATACATTCTAATAAAATTCTTGGGAAATGACAAATGTCAATGTAAGAGAAGGTGTGACATTTGTAATTTTTCTATTGGTTAAAAGCTAAGAGATTTCTTTCTTCAATTAATACTGTCTTTTTTGCATTGCTGTTCAATCAATATTAATGTTTGCTTGATTTAAGGAATAATTTATTAGAATACCATAAATAATTTAAGGAATAATTAATTAGACCATAAATAATTTATGTACTTATGGTGTTTTAATTATTTTTATATCAAATGTCACAATTTTAAATTTGCCTAAATGAACTAATTACAGTCAAAGCTAACAGATTATTTCTCACATGGAATAATCAAATTCATTAATTGCTATATTTATTAAACTAAATTAAGTAAATTGAGTAAATTAATAAATTGCATTTATTCTTGACCAATATCTCTATCATTAAATTATCTTTGACTATCATTTATTTATGGTTAAATTGAGTAAATTAGAAAATATATATACCACATCATATATTCTACACAATTTCTAAAATTACAAATTTAATTTATACATATATTGACTATCATTCATTTATGGTTAAAATGAGTAAATTAAAATATATATACCACATCATATATTCTAGACAATTTCGAAAATTACAAATTTAATTTATACATTTATTGTAAAAATTGAGTAATTTACTACATAATATCTTAGACTTTACTTTTTAATTAATAATATAAATTTATATATGTCGATGCTAAAAAAACCGTGCATTGCACGGGATTCTATACTAGTATACTAATAATTATAATGATTACATTTGTAATTCATATGCTGCTATCATGTACATTGAAAAGCTTTTATCATATCCTTGTTTATTAGCACTATATATTGAGAATATCATCAACTTGTTTTCATTCTAAAATGTTGCAACTCTTGGAGTTATTCCATCCTAAGTTCGTGCAAATCCTTGGGAGAAAAATAAATTATACAATCAATACACTGTAATTATATAATGCTAGGATAGAAACCAGTGCAATGCACAGATTTTTAAATACGTTAATATTTTAATGAAATTTTAGACGAATAAAAATTAAAAGTTGTATTCATGGTAACCTAACAATGTATTTTGATTGACTATAAATGATCATTCAATTTCTAATTGTTGTATATCAATTGTAAATATGATAAACGCGTAACTGCTAATCACTGATTTTGATGTATTTTGACTGATTTATATGATCAATCGTTTTTTTAAATTACTGTTTATTAATGGTAAATATGGCAAGTGTGTAAATTCTAAGCACTGAAATTCTATTAATATCAGCCAATGGAAAAAAGACAAATGGCATTCACTAATTTCATCTTCTTTTTTTTTATTATACAGCAAAAATAATATTATGTATGATTATCCCTCACTGCTTCAATGAAATTTTCCAAAATAAAAAAAACAAATTGCAAATTACAGCCTTAAAGTTTAGCACTTTTGCGAATTATAGCCTTAATGTTTATTTTTTGCGAATTACAGCCACCAAAGTATCAAAGTTTACAAGTTCAGGCCAAAAAAACATAACTTCGACCACTTAGCCTTAATCCTGACCACCAGAGTGATCGGAATTCTGTTATCTGGCTTGAACCTGTAAACTTTGATACTTTGGTGGCTGTAATTAAAAAAAAACATTGAGGCTGTAATTCGCAAAAGTGCTTAACTTTAAGGCTGTAATTCGCAAATTATTCAAATAAAAATGTATACAAATGCCACATTATTTTTAAATTTGTTTTATTTTTCCTTGTTTATCTCATACTATCAAAAAACCAACTCAACCAAAAACTTAATAATTAGAGTCTCAGGATATGTTATTATATACTCCACACGCCCCTCATAAAAGGGTCCTTTGGGCTAAAAGTGTAGATGTAGTACATACCCTCTGATCCTCATACCTGGTGTTATATTCCACTTTAAATGACAGGTGATTGAGATTTGAATCTACAACCTCTTGTCACGATGGCTTTTAATATCATGTCAGGTTTTTAATATCATGTCAAAGAACGAATTCAACCAAAAGATTAAGTTAATAGTTGAGGGTCCTAGATATGTTATATCTCTAATGATTTTCAGAATTGGATATTACTTCATACGTTACGATCATGATAATATTTCACATTATATTATATTTTTGTTTTTCTGTAAATCTACAAAACGATATGCTTAAAAGAAATCCAATCTTAGTAAGGGGTGATTGCATAATTAAGAAATCAATAATTAATCATACAGTTAATATAACAAATACAACTAATCATCATCTATCTATACCAATATACAAAAAGAAAACCCAAGGAAAACAAAAGAGGACACATGTCAAGCAATGGTCAAGTATTTTCCTGCTTAAAAATTAATTATTAAATTTCACATTTTAAACTTAAAAACTTCCCGCAATAGTAATTCTCTCTATGAAAATAATTAGTATTTTGATAGTATAATCGTAATTAATATATTCAAACAAACTAGGCAATATACTTAAATCATGGGGTAATTAATATATTCAAACAATATAGTTTGGTCAATTAGAACAAAATACGCAATATGAGAGGATGAGAAGATCATTGTAAAATATTGTTAACGGCACAGAATGATGATTAGAATAAAATAGGTAATATTTAGAATTCTTACTAAGTATATAAACAAAAATTCTCAAGAAACTAAACTCGATTAGTACTGATTTCTAAGCTTTTAGCTTTTAAATAGTAATAGTCTCTATTAAAATATACTTTAAAGCAATATATTACGGAAATTTGGTTATTAAGTATTTTCTCGCTTAAAATTTGATTATTAAATTTCACAGTTTAAACTTTAAAAACTTCCCGCTCAAAATTTGGTTATTAAAATTTCACATTCTAAACTTTAAAAACTAGCATATATTACGGAAATTTGTAAAGTTTAAACGTGGTCATTTAGAATCGGATTGGTATTGTGGCAATTAGAGCATGATTGCTGTGAATCATATAAAATTTCCATAATAAGATTAGAATTATATGTTTTAGCAATAAAATAATATTCCACAATAGGAATGTTATTATGGTAAGTAAAACTGTACGCTTTTTTGCAATAAAGTAAAATTTGAATTTAATCGAAAATATGCTTAAAATAAACATGGGGTAATTAATATATTCAAACAATATAGTTTGGTCAATTATAACAAAACTAATATATATGCCCGTGCAATGCACGGATATGTAAGTGTGTAAATACATAAAAAAAAAATACAATAATAAATATAAATATAAAGTAATAACAACAATGTAATTGTGACAAATGTTAAAAGTGAAGATATTAAATATTTACAATTGTTCAACTTAATCGAAAAAAATTAAAACAACACCTTACTTAGTTTATTTAGCTACTTATAGATAGAAGTTAATAGGTTGTTAATGTTTTTATTTTGTTAAATATATTTACGTTAAATGGGTAAATAGGAAACTAATTAGGTAAATATATAATAAAATTATTTGATTATCGTATCTTTTTTAGCTTCGTGCTATAGTAATTTTATATCTTTATATATGTACTAAAAAGAAAATCTATCTTTTATTGAATCAGGTCCATATAAACATTGGTAATTAATGCAATTTCATAGTATTGTATGATATTGTATGATTTAACCTTTAAAAATTATTACATTTGGTAAAGCTCTATAAAATTGACATTGCAATTTCCGATTCTTTTATAGTATTGTATAATTGTAAGATTTGATCTAATAAAAATCTTTTTGAAAACTTAGCTTTAATGCTTAAAATCATATTTAATGCAAAACTCTATAAAATCGCCATGTGAAATTTTCCAATTCTTTTATAGTATTATTATATGATGATATGATAGGCAATATGCAAGGATGAGAAGATCATTGTAAAACATTGTTAACGACAGAGAATAATGATTAGAACAAAATAGGTTATATTTAGATTTCTGACGAAGTATATAAACAAGTATAAATACCTATCAAAGCCTTGTCAACTTCACAAAACCTTGAGTCTCATTATAATAAACAGTTATACAACCTTTTCTGGTTACAAATTCAAATTTATTATCGCTACATTAAAATATGATTATTACATTCATAAGGTCAATGCTATGAAGAAAGATTGGACACTTAATGTTTGGATTATTCGCATGTGGATCAACACTTATAGCACTGATATGGTACTTATTGATGAAAAGATAATTGACATATTGTTAATTTTTTATTTTAATAATTAGTATTTTACGATGCTATACTAGTGATAATTAATTTCGACTATCTATAGGGTGGGAAAATGCATGCAATTATTAAACAAAATTTGAAATGGAAATTCAAGGATATTTTACAAGAAGGAAAACAAAAAAGAATAACCAACATTGATGTTGGGACATCAAGTGGTCAATATAAACCAACCGATCATTAATATAAAATAATTTTTAAGGCGGTTACGATTATCAGTGAAGTTGACAGGCCACTTATATCAAAATATGGATTCTCCTTTTCCAAGTTTATTTGAAGAAATTATGTCGAACCACATTGATATCACTGTTTTGATTGGTATGTTTTCATATGTATTCTTTTCGTAATTTGTATTTAATTATATCACGCATATAATATATATATCAAATGATTTTATGAGATGTGTTAGGACAAAATGTTTTTAATATTTCAGATGTAATTGGATTTGTGTCAAATACACATACTAATGGTGATTTTGAGAGAAATGGAAAAATTGTCAAGAGATTTGTATTTGATTTGTTGGATCTGCAGTAAGTTATATATATGTCTTAATAAACCCAATTACTTATTCCTCTAATGTTAATCTTTCAAATAAAATTTATTTTCATACTATATATTGGCAATATGTAGGAAAAACAAGTTGGTTTGCACACTTTTTGGAAAAATTTCATTACAATTGATGAACAATATGGATACTCATGGTAAGCCAATCTTCATAATAATCCAATTTACGAAAATCAATATTTGGATTGGTATGCCTACATCTCATGGTTATTATAAAAAACTTATGTTGAAAACATTATTTTAGATTATAACATATAGGCTAATAAAATTCTTTTAAAATAATATAGGCAAGGTTGGATTACAAAGCTCATTCGAAATTTCAAAGATCTATGTTAATGATGATATTACTGAATTAAATGAGTTCATGTGTAGGTTTGACTATTTCCTCTTTTTAATAGGTATATTAAATATAAAAGAAAATTATTTGTATTTGAAGAAATTTAACTGAAATTGAAAAAAAATTATTTGTAGTTATGAAATTCCAAGTGAGCATTATTCAAGTATATATAATACGAAGAGTAACAGTTCCCAAACTGTCGAGGGAGAATTTTTAGAAATTTCCCAAAGGTTAACAATTGGAGCTATAAGTGACATACAAAAGGCAAGTTTATTTAATCTTAGAAAGTAAAAAATATTATAACGTTCAAATTCAATCATTGGCAATTCATTTAATCTTTCATATGATTTAGGTTGGCACATATGTGGTTTTAGCTAAAGTTGTTGGATTTGAAGAATCGATTGGTTTGTGGTACAATGGCTGTAACAAGAATTTTAAAAAGGTTCAAGAAATTGAGATTGATGGGCTTGAACAATTTAGGTGTGACAAATGTTGTACAACAATTACCGACTTTGGGCAAAAGTTTAGAGTTCAAATGAGGGTCATCGCCGAAATAGGTAGTGCCACTTTCATAATATTTGAACGTGAATTGGCGAAAATAATTAGAAAATGAGCTTCGTATATTTGAGATCTGCAATTTAAAGAAAGTGTATGTGGGGTATTTAAAACCTATCATTGTAGATAAACAATATTTGTTTAAGATTATTGTGACAAATAATAATCTTACAAATAAGTCCGAAATTTGTAGAGTTATTCGAGCATCAGGCGATGAGAAATTAATAATCAAATTCATTGGGGCTGAGATTTCTAAACAAGTATATTAGCGTAGATCTCAAAATGTAATTTTTAGATTATCAATGTGTTATATTGTAAGATTACATGATATAAGGAACATGTAAAAAGTTATGTATTGGCAACATATATTATATTTTTTTAATGTTGATAATAGGACGAAGGTATGCAAGAAGTATCAATTGATAAATATTTGGTTAGTATTTTTAAGAGCATATACTGATGTAATGTTGTTTCTATGAAGAAACTCAATCGATTTCGGAACTCGTGAACCACCTGAAGAGGAAGTGTAATGAAAGTTTAACCGTTTCTCAGCTGATGTTGAGCGGTTTAGTCCTTCTCCTATGAGCCTGCAAACAACAAGTTAGCCCTGCCCGGGGGTTATCTCCCGGAAAACCCTTCTGACTCTCAAGTTAGATCGTAGAAGTATGATAAAGAGTAGAATATAGAAGATCACTAGGAAGTTATGGTGATGGTGAAGGTAAAATGTGGCGGTTAACAGTAGTGATGTGGGAGATAACCATGTGTAATGGTCAGTAACGATTTTGACAGAGTTTCGGTATATTATTGAGTGTTTAGGTTTGAAGGTGACCAAGAAGACATATACAAAATGTGCTGGGAGAAGTTATTTCTGATGGGAGAGGTCCATCATGGAGGACATGGATGATAGGGGAAGTTGTGGCAGTTGACAGGTAGTTATTTGGGAGTTAAGTGAGGTAATTAAAGAGTCTGAATAAAACCAACTTTGACTGGAGGTCAAGGTGCCCAGGTGGCATCATTAAATAACAAATTAATTAAATAAATAATAAATACATGTTACCGTGACATTTAGCCCCACGCATGAATGATGTTGTTAAATGGAAAGCCCCAACAATTTGAAACATCTTGCTCTATGCCGAAAAGATCTTCAAAATTCAAAAACATTAAAAATGGAAGGATCAGGCGAATCATCAAGCAGACAAAGCGCGTTGCGACACCCTCCTCCTTTTCACATAGAAGACATATGAATTTTTTTTTTTTTTGTCAAATGAATTTGTATTATATACCGAAAATAGATACAAAGGATGAGCTACTTGTCCTGGAAATTAACTCCAGAGCAGGCCACCAAAAACGTTGTCACTCACAATAAAAGGGAGCAAACAACCCAAAAAGACCCAAAAACCAGCTAATTAGATACAAGCATGTTACACATTCTACTGCTAGCTCTCCCTGCTACTCTAAAGACTATACAATCACTAACTTCTCGCGAGCTGAGATTGTGGTTGTCGAAGATTCTTTGGTTTCGTTGCCTCCAGATGTTGTATATCATCTCCGTCCATAGCCCCACAATGAGTTTTGCTCTGTCAATTTTTTCTTGTTGATCTTGCTGATCTTGCTAATCTTTGCTTGGAAGTTAGGCTCGACAATCCTATGTGGGAGGAAATTGAACAGCCTTTCTCGAATTTCTTGGGCAATCTGAAATTCAAAAATGAGGTGTCGAACCGTTTCCCTATTTCCATTGCATAACACGCAGTCCTCATCTATCAACTCTAGCAATTTCCCAACTCTATCTTTCGTAGCGAGCCTGTTCTGAATTGCTAACCAGGTGATGAACTTAGCACTTGGGCTGGCTAAGTTTTTTATCATGATGTTCCCCCACGAGACCTTAGGCGCATCTAATATAAGAAGATTGTAGACCTCGCCTATAGTGAACTTGTCTCCCTTTGTGATCTGAGTCCAACCCCCTAGCTTGTGAACCATATCCATCTGCTTTATGATTTTTGTAAAGATCCATGACGCATGAATGGAAGCCTGCACATTTTGGATGTCCCGGTTCTTCATATAATAACTGTGAACCCATTTGACCCAAAGATTGTCTTTTTTGCGAGCCAGATTCCAGAGATGCTTGAGGAGAGCTACCTTGTTCCAGTTGTACATATCTTTCAGGCTAAGGCCCCCCTTATCATAAGGAAGGCACATCTGACTCCAGGCTACAGCAGCTTTCCTGGATAAACCTTCTTTACCTGTCCAAATGAAGGATCTGCAGGTGCTTTCCACCATCTTGATCAACTTTTTCGGAAGACAGAAGATTTGGGCCCAAAAGTTCTGCATACCACTGAGAACACTGCGTTTTAGGGGCATCTTTTGATATGGATTTTCTTGTGGACACATCTACTACAGCGTTGGGAGCTCATCCCATCTCAGGCAATGAATAGTCTTTATGCTTGGAATGTGCGGGGTATCAACAAGGTTAATAAACAATTTGATATTTCTTCTTTTATCCATCGCTACAACATTAACCTTTTGGGAATCCTTGAGGCCAAGGTTAACAGAGCTGGATTGGGGGCTCTTTACCTGAGTATATTTTCCAATTGGTGTCTTACGAGTAACCTACAATGGCATAGTGGTGGTCGAATAGTGGTTGTCTGGAAAAGTGAAGATATGAGTGTTGATATCCTGCTATGCTCTAGTCAGCTTATCCACCTGGCCATCCACCCTCGAAGTGGACCTCACTTCAGTTGTACTTTTGTTTATGGATCTTCTGATAGGAAAGAGATGCTTGATCTCATTAGCCAACCGCATGATATTAGTAGAACAATCTTTAGTCCTTGGAATATTTTGGGTGATTTCAATACTGTAGCAAATTTCAATGAAAGACAGGGTGTCCCGGTTCGTCTACATGAAATTCAACCTATGCGAGACTGTATGACTGTTAGTGAGTTGCATGACAATCACTACAACGGGCGTTTCTAAACCTGGAATAATAAGCAACAAGGGGATCGTCGAGTTATGAGCAAGATTGATCGGGTGCTTGGCAATAATCAGTGGGATGAGGCTTATCTTAACTAAACTTATATGCTTGATGTATAAATTAGAAAAACTGATAAAATTAGCGGCAATCATGCATGAATTTTTTATTTTATAATCAATCTTACCATAATGGCAACTTAACACTAATTAATTGAAAGATACAATAATATATACTCCAACTAATATTTATTAAAATATTCAATAACATAATCTAAGCATTCCAATATGATTAGGCAAGTTATATTGTCTTTATCCCTTAAGGTCCAAGGTAGTTCGAGTAGTGGGGTACCGTCTTTTGATCAATACAAGAAAACATCCACTCCCTTGCCTCATTGAATTTGCAATATTTTTTATATTGGTCTGTTTCACTTAATTTGCATCATTTCTAGTTTTGGACTATGGCTCACCACTTCTTTTTAATCTCATCCATGCATTTTAACTCCACAAATTCTTGCTATAGACCGTCTATAGCATAGACGGGTAAATATGGGTCAACCCATTTGTAAATAGTCATGTCAACCATTGAGCGGGGCTATTGAGAGAGTCGTCTATGCCATAGACGGTCTCTCAAGAGACCTTCTATTTTAACTCTCTTTTAATTTCAACCACACAATTTATTCTCTCTCTTTATTTTTTACCATTATCTAATTTTTTCTTAAAAAACACCAACTTTCTCTATGCTTCAAAGTTCAAATTATATGGGATGGAGGGAGTATAAAATTTCACATGAAAGTTTTATAAAGTTTTGCCAAATGGAGAATCTTTACAAGTTAACTTGTGTATCATTTAAAAGATTTAATTATTACATTAATTATGATTTTAAGAATTAAATGTACGTTTTCAAAAAGATTTTATTAGACCAAACCATATAATCTTTCAATCATCATACAATGTTATAAAAGAATTATTAAATCATCATACAATATTCTAAAAGATACTCCCTCCGTTTCCTAATTTTCTCCCCATTTGAAATATTCCACCTTAAGGAGAGAAAAATTTGATTAATGTTTTTGACACATATTTAAAAGATAAAATATTTAAATGTGAGATCTCGTTAGATTCGTCTTAATTATAAGTTTTTACTATGTATTTTTTATAATTTTTTATTATGGGTATTTGTAGATATTGAGGTTTAAAATTTACTCTAATGACATTTCCCACAAATGTCGCTATAGACTATAGTGACAATTACATATGCCACTAAAGACCAAAATAAGTGTCGCTAAATCACTTTGTGGTGGAACTAAAAAAAATCAAAAATTAATACACTAAAACTATGAATCAGTGACTTTTTTTAATATCACTAAATCCAATGTCGCAAAAAGCTAAATTTTTTGTAGTGATTAGCCTTTACCTTTTGACATATCATTCTTTTTTTTTGTTTGTCCTAATTTTTTTTATGTTTTTATTTTTTATGTTTTTGATTATTGACTTTTTTTCTGATTATTCATCTGCAGGGGCGGACCTAATATGGGTGTTGGGGTTGCATATGCAACCCCATTAAAAAAAAAATCAGAAATGTAGTTCTAAAGTCTTGAACCCATGACCTTTTGGTAAATATCAATATTCCAAAGCACTAGACTACAACACTTACCAATGATAATTAATAATTTTAACTATATTAATACTTAAAAATAGTAATTAATAACTATTAAAAGAAAGAAATATTTACCTATTCTGTTTCCTTTTGAATTTTGATTAATTATTATAATTAATAATTTTTTAATTTAATAACTATTCAGTTTCCTACTTTCCTCTGTCCAATGTCCATGCTCGGGTCTCGATTCTCGAAGAGACGAAGACTCTCGTGACGTCGTTTGTACTGCCAGTGCCGCTGTGCCGCCTGAGAACGAAGACTTGAACTGTGTCGAAGGATTTGTTGAAGAAATTGGGTATAATTCTAATATGTTTTATACTTTTATTGTTTTATAATATGTTTTATAATGGGTAATTGGGTTATGGGTAATGGGTATTATTCTTAATTTCTAATATGTTTTAGTTTTATAATGGGTGATTGATATATGGGTATAATTCAGTTTCGTTGAATTTGGGTATTATTCTTAATTTATAATATGTTTTAATTATAATGGGTGATTGATAATTTATTAATTTGGGTATAATTCAGTTTCGTTTTGAATTTGGGTATAATTCTAATTTTTAAATTTCTAATTTGGGTAGAACGTTAGAAGTTAGAATTAGAAGTTAGAACAAATTAGAAGTTATAATTATAATTTTGATTTTTTGAATTTAGGATTTCTATTTTGTAAATTTAGAATTTTTGTTTCTTTATTAATGTTAATTTATAAACTATCAAGTTTATTTTATAATTTTGTAGTATTGATTTAGGATGAAATCATTAAAAGATTCAACTATTACAAACTTTTTTACAAAGAGAAAGCGTGAAGAATCTACGAGAACTTCTTCTCAAACACCAAATTCATATCAAGAACCTATTCATACTTCTACTCCAATTCCCACACCAATTAAAGAACCAACATGTACACCAATTTCTAGGTCATTGGAGAGACTAAGTGAAAGTGATGTTCTTTCCCTTGAACACGATCCAGGACTAAGGAGACGAAAGATCATTTTCTGTGATGACATTTATCAAGAATAAACTCCGCAATAGCATGGGTGATGAGTTTCTAAATGATAATTTAGTTACTTATTTGGAGAGGGATTTATTTGAAAATGTTAATAATAAAGATATTGCCAGACAATTTAAACATATGAAACCTCGTCGAAATGGCCCTATGTAATAATGTAAAGGTACATGTTATGTTTTAGTGGCTTTGAAGTTTTTTGTGACATATTTATGCACTGTATATTTTTTACCTTACTTTTTGATGATTCTTTTTCTTATTGTAGATAAACACTACACGTAAACTAATAGACAAAGCTTGTGTACGTGAGGGCTAGTTGATCGAGAAATGCTCATTTTGTCATTGTAACGGGTTAGTTGAGTTATATCTTCGTTTTACTTTATTAATAATATAATCTTTCACATTATGCTTTATTTGTTAATTAGAATCAAGACGCATTGATTAGACTCGCAACCCCATGTTTCAAATCCTAGGTCCGCCACTGTTCATCTGGATATGTCTCGAGCTGAGCTCTTTGGTTGCATTCTTCTCTATGGGTATGAGTTGTCCCCTTTATTCCCTTTCTAGACGCCAATCATAGTTTTTATGAGCAGGATAGACTGAATAAGATGATGAAGATAATTCCCACATATTTTTTAACTTAACTTTAACGTTGGGTGCATTGACAATTGGTGAAGCTAGGATTTTCTATTAGGGACAAATGGTCTATATACTAGCAAGTTATTTATTACTTAAAAACTAGTTAAACTATGAAAATTTGAATCATATAGATTGAAATTAACTGAATCATTGCAAAAAAAAAAAAAAAAAAAAAAAAACTAAATTTGACAAATGGAGTTGAAGCTTCCTTATTATTACCCCTTTAAAAAAAAGTAAGTGTTTTTGACTTTATATATTTGCCTCCTAGTCTTCAAAAAAATGATGAATGTGAATTATGAAATATAGATAATAATGACATTATAGTATAAATTAAATTTATTAGTCTAATATAGTTCAAATTTAGGTTTGATTCATTACCTTAAATTTAAAAAATATTTTATCTATCTTCAAAAAAAAGTTATCTCAGCCATTGACCTATATATAGTAATTTTTGTTTCAATTATGCACTCTTTAAATTATATATAATATCTTAGTAAGGGGTGCCGAAGCTAAAATTACAAAGAATTACATTTTCGGCAAGGGGACCGGGCCTCCGTCGGCCCCGGTACTAATAATACAATCTAAGAGGACTACAAATATAGATTTGTTATCAAGTTATCGATGAAGCTTATTAATTGGGGCGTTGGGGGTAAATGGAGGGATGAGTGAGCTCTTGATAAGTCTTAAAGATCACACAATTGAACACAATAGGTATAGAAAATGGGTTTGTATGGTCAGCCTAAAATAAAAATTATACTCCCTGCGAATTATTTTACATGTTCCATTTGGGTTTTCACGGTTGTTAAGAATGGTGTGAGGTCCATTAAAAAGGTAATAGTTGGATATTTTAATTGATTAAATTAATTGTAAAGATGGTAGTTGGGTATTGGGAATTGGAAAAGTGGGAATATTTAGGTGAAAAAAAATAAACAAAAAAGAAAATGGGACAATTGATATGATTTGCCAAATAAGAAAATTGGACAACTAAAATGATTCGGAGGGAATATATATATTTAAAATGGTAGTCATTGGGGTGATCAGCAATTCATTTTTTTGTTACTTTTAAATTTTGCTTATTTTTAATTAATTTAAAAAAAAATTCTACGACTATGTTGCGACTATAGTATTAAACCAATACAACTAATATTATACTAATAATTTACTAGACAAAAGACTAATATTATACTAATACGATCAATACTGCATTAATACGACTAATACCACGCTAGTACGTATAATACTACAGTAATATACTTATATAACTAATATATACTATACTAATACGACCAGTATTTAACAAATACATCCTATACTATACTAATACAGTTAATATTAAATTAATATGATTGGGGAGTATCAAATCTGAATCAGATGCAATTGAACCCAGGTCAAGATTTTTTTTTTTGAGAGATGAATAATTCAAATAAAAAAGAGCTAATGTCCTATAACATATATCCTTATAAAAACTACTTAATTGAGAAGTGATGAATTAAGTCAATAATGGACATTAGGTAAGTTTTCTTATAACCATATATATAATATATAATTTTATATTTTTTAAAAATAAAAATGGGTATCCTAGATTCTTGAATGGTGTCTATTTGTCTTCATCCATGGGTGGGTTGATTGGAAAAAATTAAATGATTAGTACTGTTATATTATTATATAAAAGTGAAGGGAAATCTTTGGCTTATGTAGGGATATATCTTCCTAAGCCTGTGTTTAGTCATGGTAAACTTTATGTGGCTGTCTCAAGGGTAACAAGTAGGCGTGATCTTAAAATATTGGTATGTGACAAAGACAACAAACCAAAAAATACGACTGAAAATGTCGTATATAAGGAAGTACTCCCTCCGTCCCTTATAATTTGCAGCATTTTCCATTTTCGTCCGTCCCACTTAAATTGCAGCATTTCTTTTTTTGGACTATGGCCCACCACTTTCTTTTAATCTCATCCATATATTTTAACTCTCTTTTAATTTCATCCACACAATTCATTCTCTCTCCTCATTTATTACCACTTTCTTAATATTTACCCATTTTCTCTTTGCTACTAACTCATGAGGACGGAGTAGTATTTTCTAATATTTAAGGTACGTATCTTGCATTTAAAACATGTGTAATTTAAATATTATACATTATTAGAATGTTTATTTACTAACTTTAATTTTATTTTTATTTTGCAGGATCAATACATATTGTTGTCATCTTGATGTGTCTACTAACAAATACTGATGATTTGATTTTAGCATTGATATCGTTGTAATAAATTATTTTATTGTCATGTTATTCTACAATTCATTTTACTGCAATCTTATATTTGTTTTATCAGAATGTTTTATTTACTAAAATATTATTTATTTTTAAGATAGAAGTGTTTTACTAAATAAAATACAAATTATTATTTATATCTCTGAAGTCACAAGTGTATATAATCCGTGCACGGCACGGGTATAATACTAGTGTCCTATAACATATATCCTTATAACAACTACTCCCTCCATTCCTTTTTGATATTCCTATTTGAGTTTTTCACCAAGATTAAGAAAAATGGAATCTTTGGTGGTAGTGGGTATTATTTTAATTATATAGTAGTGGAAAATAATAATTGTATAGAAAGTATGAGAGAAAAAATAATTAAATAATAGTGTAATATGTAATGATTGTATTGGAAGTATGAGAGAGAAAATAATTAAATAATAGTGTGAAGTAAGAAAAGTGGGGTTTTAAGGGGTAAAAGTGGGATGAAAACTTTCCAAAAATAGAAAGTATTCTAAAGTGGAAAAAACTTATTAAACTACCCGTTTTTGTAAGGTGGAAAAACTAAAAGGAACGGAGGGAGTACTTAATTGAGAAGTGATGAATTAAGTCAATAATGGACATTAGTTAAGTTTTCTTATAACCATATATATATAATATATAATTTTATATTTTTTAAAAATAAAAATGGGTATCCTAGATTCTTGAATGGTGTCTATTTGTCTTCATCCATGGGTTGATCGAAAAATTTTAATGATTAGTACTATGTTATATTATTATATATCCTTATTCTCTTTATTAGTCCTATTTTTCAAATAGTGTCAAGTATCTTATTATTCTCATTTTTATTTACTAGTTGTGGGCCGCGTGCTACGCACGCGGTCTCCCAAGTTATCCTATCGAATACAACATTGCTATTTATGCACTTTGATTAACAATAATATACTATCAAAAAAAATTAAAATGTCGATGTGTCACAAAGATAAGTGTATGTTAGGGTGTCGATGAGAAGCACCAATAAAGAACATCTTAAACTGTAAGATAAGAAGATAAATGCACATATAAATATTAACAATCGTTGGAAGTATTAATATACGGTGGAAGTATGTGATTTAACTATGATCATAATAGCAAGAGAATTCGTAAAGATGATCAAATAAGCAAACACAGTAATTTCAATCAACAGAAGCAAGTTCTGCATGATACTTGCACCATTGTATCAAAAAGAATAAAAGAATCCATCTTATAAAGTTATTACAATATAATAAATTGATAAGTTGATAAAAATACAAGAAACTGCAAAAATAAAAAGAGTTTTTCGCATAGAAAATTTGTTAAAAAGACAATTAGTTAGCCATTGCTATTGCAGCAATTGGATTCTTGGAGAAGCTCACATTCCTTCAAAATGGAGGCTTCGAAAAATTCAGTTTCGAAGATTTTCTTGTTAACTTCACTGCCATTGCTACTATCACTTTTGATGCCTTTGTTTTTTGTTAACAGTTTATGCTGAGAAAGATCCAGAAGAAGACTGTGCAGATAGCTATTCTGGTATTTTAATTTCTGTATATAAGGATCCGTAGCCGATTCGAGTATTTAAATTTCAAAATTCGGAACATCCAATCAATCCCAATGTAAAATGTAAATATCACCACATGAATCGACATTTTAAACGGTCCATTAATGTCACCACATTGACCCATGCAGTACCATCCTTCAAGCTCTTTTACTGATCGTGGGCGCTTTTTCACCTTTATCGTCTCTATCTCATCCATCACTATTAATAATAATCATCGGCACCTCCCCAGTTTCGTCTCAGCTACTTTCTCACTAACAAGTCTGATCCTTGTGTATCATGATTACATTCAGTTTCTGCGTCAATCATCCACGTAAAATTTCATCCTACTATTACAAAATACTTTGTTCTCATGTATTATAGCATCCAGTGTGAAAAATTAAGTATTCTAAAGTTCCAGATTGCTTATAAATCTGAATAAACAAGACAAATATCAACTAAATATGCCAGGTTCTAAATGGAAATTTATCACAAAAAAACTCCATGCTATCACAAAATGAGTTTACATGCCAAAGAGTTATCATCGTTTTGTGAGAAACAAAAGCAAAGTATAAAGTAAAACACTTATAAAAAACGTAGAGCACAATAAAAAGGAAGCAAGTTCCTGCATAGAATTAGCAGCTTATCCATTAAAACTACAAAAATTTAAAAAGAAAATAACCTAGAATTTGAAAGTTTAAAATGAAATTGAACCAACAAAGAAATTCCCCAAATTCAAAGTAAAAACTAAAAACTAATGTATAAGGTTAATTAAGAAACCAAAACCAGTTAATAAAGACAAAAAGACTCCATTAAAAGCAAAACAACCCAAAATAACTAATAAATCAAAATCGTAAAATTGTCTTATCATCATTTTCAACCAAAGTCACATCGAAGGTTCAAAACCGTTTACCTAAACTCCAATTTACATATCAATTACCAACAATTAAACTCACAATTCACTACAAATTCTTTCAAAGTATTCGGTAACCAACTTAAAATTAGGATAATAATTTGACGTAAAAATGAATGAAATCTAAAACCCAAAAAAACAACTATTTGCAAACCAATCTTCAAACACTTGGAATAATATCAAATACTAATACCACCAATACCTTACAAACACAAAATATTCTAGAAGCTTTAATATGTAAAGATATGAAATCACCATTACAAAAAAAGTCAACTATAATTATAGGATACATTAGTTGCTCTATGTACATCACTAATTAAGCTAGATTACTGTATATGATCCAGGCGTTCATGTCAGGAATCTTATTCGACCAGTATAAAAATGGCCCCTATATCCATTTCAATTTACAATCGACCAACTTCATTTTATGAATTTCCCTTTAATGCTTGTGATTTCTGAAAATAATCAGCTTTGTAATAAACCAAAATCATAGTTGAAAAACCCATTACCAAAGATCTGTGCCAACAATACTTGAAATTGATTCGCTCAAGTGTCTTTCAATCACATGTACACGTCGACCTTCCTGCAGTCACCGCAAAAGGCAAGAGCAAGATCGAGAAGAAAAAGTATGTTACAGTGATCCTTTCAATATGTGCAAATAATTCTCATTTGATGGCCAAGTTTGCTATAATTTGACCAATATAGCAAACTTTGACTTCAATAGAAACAATAATTCATAATGAAAATGAATCAATCAATTAAAACAATGAAAGAACAACCAATCAATTAAACAATCAATCAAAGTAGTAATTTCTTTTGAGTATGCTACAACTCTGAATATGTGAAAAAAATAATAAGAAGAGAATTGATAATAAGTATTAAACTAAGGACTGAGCATGCATATTTACCATTTTCTGTATGAAAACTTCATGATTCCTGCAAAATAGAACACATAGAACTTTTAGTAAGTTCATATTCACTCAATCCATACTAATGAATCTAAGGATAATATATTCATTAACTAAGCAATAAAGGATTAGATCTGTCAAAATGTGAAATCAAATTACAGTGTCACACAAAGATATTGATTAATCAATGAGCAATTTTGTACAAAACGAAACAAGCCACATTTTTCTGATTGACAAAAATACAATTTGATAAAGGATTAGCAGCATTCATCCTGAGTTTGAATAAGGTTGTGACTTGCATCATGAGTCCAGGGTTATCAACATATTAGAGAAACAGAAGGTGTTGAATTTCTATCTTTAAGATAGCAACTCCCACTGGAACAACAGTGCTAGATTGAATTTCAAATCTTCCTAGACTACATTACATCAAATCCCTTGGAAAAAAAGTTCACTGGAAGTATACACTCAAACTAATACCTGGGCTTTCAGAAAACAAATTTTACTCTTATTATTTCATCACATTGGTCTCTCACTTATTTATGGTGCTACTTACTACAACAAAAACAAAGGGAAACAAAGTTCTATCATTCAAAAGAAAGCAGCTAAGAAACTATTTAGTTTCCAATGAATGGATCTTAGGTCTCCATACGAATCTTTTATATGTACAGACCATTGTGTACATCCTTAATGCCTATAAAGTTGATTGCAACACAAATAAGGACCCCATCATCCCATCATAGGCAGATGAGTAGATGAAGATATTGCAAACTCTTCAAACCATTATGGCAGTAATGGAGCATATTAAAAATTTAATATGTGAAAAATATCATGTGAAAGTTATCAAGCTGAGACAGTACATACACACATTTTCCTTATTACACCTTGAATCATGAAATCCTTGATAACACGGTGGAACAAAGAATCTTTATAACAAAATCCCTTTTCTCCTGAAAATTAATATAGGGTATCAAAACACAAATCACAATTCTAAAATCAATAATCACAGTATATAAATTTTCCTACACCAAAAGCCCATATAGCAAAAAAGCAAAATAGGGTATCAAAATACAAACTATCAATCTAAAACTAATAATTACAGAATATAAATTAATAGTATGGGAAAAATTAAATTCTTAAAACCCAAATAACAAAAAGATCAAATGAAAAGTGGGTAACCTGCATTTTGAAAGATGTAATTCTCTTATCTTAGGCAATTAACACAAATCATGATTAGTGCTAAAAGGGAAGAAGAACTGTATGCACAATTAGAAAGTGATCAAGATTTGAAAAGTTTGCATAGACTTAATCATCAAATTATTGTGTCTAATCTTGTGTTTAAGCATTGTTGGAGCGATCTTAGCTCTTCAAATTTGATGTTCTTGAATTAAACAATGGTTGGATTTATTTCGAGTGGTCGATTTTCAATCAAGAACAATAGCTTTCATGACAGTAGTGTTAGGGATGAAATTGAGAGGAAAGGATTTTTAAGCACAAAATTAATGAGATTAAGAGTTGTAATTCAAATTTTAGATTGAAAGATGAATTGGGTATTAATGATTTGAGGGGAATAAACATTAATTTGGGTGATTATAGAAGGAATAGTATGATTCCAGCCGAAAAAGTTCAATGTCAGAGATCACAACAACTACTGAAAGTCTAAAACCAACCAACAAACACAAACTTAAATGTGATGGATCTAAACCAATATAACATGAGCGCTAAACAGCTAACAAAATTACAAACCTCGGCGTCGGCTTCGTTAGGTCTAGCAACAACTTCAACTTTTTCATCTCCTTCACCAATCTAATCATGAAATCTTCATCTTCAGAAGAAAACCTTGATAAATTCAACAAAAAAATGAAATTAGATACCCCGATTTCAAACAAAGAGAAAGACTTTAGTAAAAGGAATAAAAATGAGAATGAACGACCGGGATGGTCACGGGTCCAGAACCCTGTTGGACCCGCCCCAGACCCGCCCCTTTTTTAAGGGTCTGGGTCTTATTTTTTGAGACCCATCGGATCCGGGTCGGATCTGGATCTAAAAATTATTTGGCGGGTCCGGCTCCGGGTCCAATATCCGGACCCTGGACCCGCCCTTTGGACCCTTATAAATATTAAATTGTCCATTTTTATTTGTCTTTTACGTATGAATTATGCCCTCAACACTTATTTTATTTTCATATAATCATAATATATATATAAATAATATATATGCTACTTGTTAAGTGTTAACCCAATTACCCTTATTTCATGGACTCGAAGTAGTGTTTATGATAAAATTTAAGCGTATATTGGTGACGTAGTTTAGATGTTAAATTAGTATTAATTATTTGTAAAATACGATAATAACTCTCTTACAAATATACGAAAAATACAATGACTTACAAATGTTTCAAATTTGACAAATCAAAGAGACTTATTTTAGACCCACTAAGGACCCATTAAAGACCCTAGACCCATCAGATTCGGAGGGTCCATGTCTGGGTCTGAAAATTTTGGACCTTTAGGGTCCGGATTCGGGTTTGGATCTAAAAAAATTAAAAGGGTCCGGGTCCGGGTCTAGTTGGACCCGCCCCATGACCATCCCTAACGACCAACATTCATCTAGATGCACCAAAAACCCGATTTTGATTGTTCGGAAATTTCAGAGAACCCCTTTCGGAGCCATATAATACGAACTCCTAACAAATTTAGAGAGGCTCTCACCTGAAAGGAAAAGGCCATTAAAAACAAGGGCAACTTGATTTAAAGGCTCACAAAAAGCATCCCAACAAATCATAGACATTTGCAATTAGAAATCAGTAAAAGAAATGATAAAGAAAACACCAATCACAAAGAAGACTGAAAATAGAAAGGCATACAACAGACATTTGCAATTGGAAATAGGTAAAAGAAATGATAAAGAAAACAACAAGCACAAAGAAGACTGAATATAGGAAGGCATACAACATCTCTGTGTACGCAATTGATCATCATTCGCCAAAATACAAAAGCTAACAGACAGATATAAACAAAAATTAGGGCTCTTGTTTATATGATTAAGAACTGATAAATTAATTTTAGAGTTCTTGTTTATACGATTAAGAACTAATAAATAAATTTTTGGATCGCAAATAAGAATTCGAACAAGCCAGTAAAGCTCGGTGCAAACCACCGGGTTGTCGGATTCTCATCGTTTGATGCGGAGATCAAAAGAAACATTAATGTGTATAATTAAATTTTAATCTATACAGAGTAACTCACAATTACAGAGTAACTCACAATTACGTGATCTACAGCAAAATCGAATGAATAGCGAACTCGGGTACCAACAAGATTCTTTTTAGTAGCCAATTGATGAGCAAATCAAGTCCTTGCAAACCTGAGTAAGCAAACCCTATTAAATTTATGGTCATTGCAATCCTACCAACATTCAAATACACAAAATACTCAAAATTTCAATTATTATCTAAAATCTCAACACATAAGTAGTCAATGAGAAACCGACTGACCCATTGTCCAAGAGAAACATTGAATTCGTAGCAGGCGACATGAGCAACAGTAAGAAGAAATTAGGTTTGTTCGTTGAATGGAAGGATCGAATCACTTTAGAATAATGAGATTAAGGACTTTTGTGCCTTGTTGATCCAAACTGAGACATCTATTGTAGAAAAAAAAAAACCTAGCTTTAAGCTGTAATTGAGAAATTAGGTTTGCATGCTCAACCCTAATTTCATCTAAAACTAAATTGAAAATGAAAACTGATGAAATGATAACTGAATCAGAAGTTGTAAAACCATATGAAAACGAAAGCTAATGTGGGAATGGGTTGAATCAGTAGTTCATAACCATCAAAAACAAGATTTAAATGGGGTGAAAACGAAAATAAAACCTGAAATAGCAATTAGGATAAGTACATTTAATTTGATCAGAATGAGAAAAGAGGATTTCACAAGGAAACATGCAGGTTATTTTCAAGCTTGAAGAACAAATTAGGTGAGGGAGAAAAGTTCAGTAATGAACAACAGCAAAAAAAAAAAAAAAAATCAAAGAGGAAAGATAAAAAAGGAAAGAGGAAAGAAGAGGAGAGGAATCCATGAAATGTGTTCTAGAGCATGAAGAAGGCAGCGGACAAAACAAAGAGTGAACAGTACTTTCACTGTTCATGTGAATAGTATTCTTTGCTTGCACTCTTTTTATATTTAGAGGATACTGTCTACTCATATTACTTTATTACAATTATTTAATGAAAAAACCATTAACATATATTTACTAGTTACCCTTTCTCTCTCCTTTATTAGCGGTCTCATTTCAACCAACTAAAAATTGATGAAAAGTCAAATAAGAGTAATTAGAAGAATATAAGAGGGAGTATATAATATTATATTTTTCTCAAACAAAAACAGGTATCCTAGAATCAAGGCTATTCATATTTGTGCAACAATAATCAATAATCGTGATATGTAAATCACCATGAACAGACAAAAATAATAATATTAAAATAAACAAAACCTAAAAAGATAAATTAAAATAACAAAACTCTCGCCCTATCACATCCTACCACATAATGGTGATTTATTAACCTTACAAATAACCTTTATTTACTAAAATCGTCTCTGCAACAACTGATTGGAAAAGAATAATAATGAGTATACTATATGTTAAACTTTAAAAAAAAACCAACTAGTATATATGATAGTAATTAAATATAGTTGTAATATAATGGAGTTGAATTAGAGGTAGGACTATAAATAGATTAGTCATTACACTCCACAAAACTACACATAGCAATCTTATTAATTAATTATCTTAAAAAAAAAAGAAAGAAAGGAAAAAAATGGGAAAGTATGTTGAATTAATGGTTGTAGTTATAAGCATGATGAGTATGATGGTTATTATTATGGGTAGTAGTGAAAAAATAATTGTGGATGAATTATTGGGTAATAATAATATAATTATTGAAGGAGCATTATTCCAAAAAGAAATAAATTTAAAGTGCATACCAAATGGTGGAGCGTGCTTCTCTGAAGATTGTTGCCCCGGTAATATTTGTAAGTATTTAAAATATGGGGGATACTGCGCATGGTGCCCAACAGCTGGTTATCCTTGCGGGGCAATGAATGAATGTTGCCCTGGCTTAAGCTGTGATGGTTTCTTTTCTGGTACTTGCCATTAATGAATTAGATTGCCCGCCATTCTTATGTTCTAAAGTTGTGCGTGATGCCCACTCTTATGTTCTAAACTAAATAAAACTGTAACTGCGCCCTACTTTCTAGCTACTTTCTTTATTAATTTTATGTTGTGTTACCTATTACCTACGTAAGCTTTAATGGGATAATAATAATTATTATAATTATGGCTATATAACTTTGTACTTTGCTTTTGTGAATGCCTTTTATATATATATATATATATATATATATATATATATATATATATATATATATATATATATATATATATATATATATATATATATATATATATATATATATATATATATATATATATATATATAAAATAAACTATAATTGATATCCACTAAACTAATTAAAACTGATTTTTAAACTATAATTGATATGTGGATATTAACTTGGGTATCGAATGCACTGACCCTAGGGGCCACCCTAGGGTTTTGAGTGTTATTTGCAGGAATTATTATATGATTTTTCAGGCAACTATTGTTCTACCACCCATTAATATCTTTTCTTTAATTGTTTTCTATACTTATCAGTCACGATATAGTTACAAAATAAAAAGGAATATCATGAATCATGGATCTAATTTTCTTCCACCCTGGGTTTATATGGAAAAGAAGATAAATCACTATGTTAAACTAAAAAAATGCAACAACTATGATAGTAAATACTTTATAGTTATATTAGATAGTGTCGGTGCGATGCACGGCTTTTTTAAAATTTCTAGCATATATTCAAACATTAAATATAGTCAAATGAAATCTTATTTTATTTTTTTAAAACCTTACTTTTTAATATGCAATTTCTATTATTTTTCATTTAGTCAAAATAAAAATAATAATTTATATTTAAATATATATTAAATTACATATAAATTAATTGAATGAGTCTTGGGTATGGAGTTATAATATTATGTATTATGTACTCGGATAAACTGGGCTAAAACACGAGCCGTTAAAATAGATAATAGTCTAACTAGGTACCTTCCTTTCCTACTCTACTACTACTAGTCTTCTACCTAGTACCTAGTACCTAGTACCTAATACCTAGTACGGTAGTACCTAGTACCTAGTACCTAAGATGTATTATTTTATAGGTGTATATTTTATGGGAGCATATCTAATACCTACTTTAAAAAGGATAATACTCCCTCCACTCTCTTTTTATTGTCCACTTTCTAGGAGACACGCAAATTAAGAAAAATAATAGTGGAATATTTTAAATGATTATAATAATTATAAAGGTGGTAGTTGAGATATTTAAGTAATTATAATAATTAAAAAGGTGGTAGGTGAAGTATCTTACAATCCATTAATTTTAATGTATTTTAAAAAAAGAGCTAGTTGAATGTGAGCATGTCATTTGTTTTTTTTTTTCATTGGATGGTGTTAATGGAATTGATTTATTTGCGTTTTTTGACTTTCCATATTTACACGTTTGCATTTTTGGAAAAATTTATACATTAATGAATGCAATAAATCTTAATTATTCCAATTACACGGTTATATATTAATGTACAATTTAGAAACTTATACTAAAAAAATAGATAAAAATGAAAATACACTGGTAGAACATTATATTGCAAAATAAATTACTTTCATTACAATTACTAAATAGATACCCGTGCTATGCACACGGTGATCGGAAAAAAAAATTGAGTTAATTTTGTACTTGTATAATATTTGTTTTAATGATTATTTACTTTACAGATTATAAAGAAGGTTATTTGTTAGTTATGAATATTTTTAAAAAATTTCAATAAAATTAAGAAAATATTTAATGATAAAACAAAATGTATTATGAATGACTTAAATTTGTTACAACAATTAAATGATTACAATTAATTTACAAATATTGAAAAAAATTTAAATGATTTATTTCAATAAAGCTTAATTATTTTTTTTATTTGAATGAATCAAAGATTATTCCAATTTTCTTTGAAAGAGTCAAAAAAATTAAAAAGTTGGTCTCATTTTAATAAAGATCTTGAAAGAAAAGAACGTTTATATAATTTTTATTTAATCTTATCTATTTAGTAACTAAAGACTACCTTTTTTAAACAAATAGAAAGTAGGCAAGTAATTTGCAAATGCATATCACTGAAAATATGAAGTGAGATGCTAATTCTTGTCACTTTATCTCAATTCTCAAACTAAGTCAATTTATTTTTGTCGATTGGTTGTTCAACGGAAACAAATAAATTAGTGCACAAAAATCAACCAATTTCAATCAGTGTGTAGACAATCAGACTATCTTAGCTACCAAATTTAATGCAATAAAAATCAATCGACTAAAAATACTGCTTTTTTATAATATAATTATTCCTTTATGAAAATAAACATGTATAAACACTTTTATGGATGAAATTACAATATAAATGGCCCCAATGGTTTGCTCATACTATTTCTCTTCTCTAAATTTTTAGTGTTGTTTGATAATATTTTATAAAATAACTATTAGTTTAATTACATTCAAGAAATTCATAGTGAGATGGGAACATGGAATATTAAATAGTATCTCATGTTGGTCTATTCATACCTCAGCCTGTTTTTAGTCATGAACAATTTTACGAAGCCATTTATAGGGTGACTAAAAGGAAAAGACGAAGAATTCTCATATGTGACAAGGATGGTGAAATATGCTATTGTACTGAGAATGTAGTATATATTGATGTGTTTTGATAAGTGTAGTATTTTGCACTTATTGCGTCTTATATGTGGTTTATCGAGAGCTTAAGTTAGCGTTTCGAGGTTTAAAGTGATCGACATTCGCTATTTTGAGTTCATTTGCTATTATTTGCCTTTGTGTACTTTATTTTTGGTTATTCGAGTTGATTCAAGCAAGTTTCGAGCCATCTCGGTCTTCAACCATGTCTACCGAGTTTTATGAATATATTATCATATGTATCAACATCATTGTGTGGCTCACAAAGATATTTTATAATGCTAAGAGGTTTAATTATACCAAGCTTCGATCGACACTCTCTGAAATTCAGTCGAAGCTACACCGTCTAGAAGCTGCTACATCAAATTTCGGTCGAAGCTTCATGCAAATTTGGTCGAGGCTACACTTATACCCGCACTAACAGTTTCATGAGGGCTGCTCTTCGGATTTCAATGTGATAGCATTTCAGTTTCTTTTAGTGGGGTTACCAAAAGTCAAGCGGTTATGGAATTAATTGATCATTATTTTCATGGGCGGTTTTCATTAATTAGTGGGCGGTTATTAAAGAAATTAGGAAGTTAGTATGATAATATAAATTAGAAGTTAAAGTTAGGCAAGATTATGAGATTTTCGTCTGGTATTAGAAATTATGCGTCAGGGAGTTAGCATTTTTAGAAAAAAGAAAGTTAGGCAGAAGCATTTTCTTAGTATACTTTTGGTATTTACATTTCCTTGCTTTTATATACTCTCAATTTTATTAGTATTTTCGTGTAATTCATTAAGTTTATGGTTTTATTCTTCATGGTCTTCTATTATTAAGGTATTTTTACTGTTGTTTATGTTTGTTTAACTAATATAATGGTTATCATGAATATGATTAGTGATTAGTTTTGTATGCTAGGACATTGAATATGAACCCGACCGTAATATGTGTGTGATTATTAGATGAGGATTGGTGATTGTGATGTTAAATTGATTTGATTAAATTGTTATGTATGATCATTCAAGTTAAAGTCTTTTTATTTCTCTTAATACCAAAATCACGAAAGTTGAGGAATGAGAATATTATTAGTCTTGGATGATAAATCAAGTTAATATGTCTCCTTAATCAAAATTACAAAACTTGAAATTGAGTAGTATGTTTTCTTGTGATGTTAATCGATCAAAATACGAAAGTTGAGATTGAGAGAACCCATTTAATTTGTTTTAATTTTATTACCATCCCGAAAAGGAGTGATTAAGTTAGATCGGTAAATCAATTCAATAGAATCAATTGCAATCCTTATCGAAATAATTACATGCTATTAGTGGGGAATTCCAATGTCCTAGTCCTTTTATTATCTTGATATCAATATATTTCTTAAGCATTCTCACATAGTTTATAGAAACAAAAATCAAACCCTCTGTTTTTCAAGTGATTAACTAAACGACTCTTGTATTAATCCTGTCTCCCTCTGATCCGACCCCTAATTGTGTTACGACACTCGTACACTTGCGGTATTAAAATAAAACGTTAACATGCTTCAAAACCTATAAACTTTTGATTAACAACGTATTGAATTTCTTTATATTTAATTCTTTTAATTACAATATATATATGTGTAAATACTTATTAGCCACCTTCATATAATATTTGTATTAGTCTAAAATTTCATGAAAATATTATCGTAATTAAAAATCTGTGCATTGCACGAGTTTTTATACTAGTTTAAATAAGATAAGTTGGGATAGTTGGGGTATTTAGGTAAAAAAAAAAGATTTGCCACAAAAATAAAGTGGACAATTAGAGTGAACTGACCAAATAAAGAGAGTGGACAATAAAAAGAAACGGGGGAGTAATAATTATGATTATCGTGTATTTCGCCGATGTGTGCTTTTTTTATACCCCTTCACTTTTGTATTTCTCTATCCATAAACTCGATCTGTCACTGAATTTTATCTGCATATACTTCCTCCGTTCTAAAGTACTTGCTACATTTGACTTATGAGTACTTTTTATAGTCAAGTGAGATCTTGTTTGAATCATCTGATTGCATACTTTTATAATATTTGATATTTATAATTTTTAGATAAGTATAATTTAAGATATAAAAAAGTAAAATGTAACAACTATTATGAAACGGAGGAAATATTATTTCTTGCATTTTTCATTTTTTATCAACTAACCATGATTTTTAAAAGTTACAAACTTATTATTAGAATTAATAGAAGCTGATCCGTCCTATTATTTTAACGAAACTTGTATATTGCTTGATGTATAAATTAGAAAAACTGATAAAATTATCGCTAATCATGTATGAATTTTATATTTTATAATCAATCTTACCCTAGTGGCAACTAACACTAATTGGGGGTTTCTTGACCGCGCGCATCTCTCGTTACTCCATCTTGGGTGTACGGGTATGATTTGTCCGCATCTTTCAAGAAAAAAGAAAACTCCCACTCGGACCCTGCCTTGTCATGATACCGGGAAGGTCCTTTACCTTTTACCTTTTAATAATGTATATTCCAACTAATATTTATTAAAATATTCAATAACATAATCTAAGCATACCAATATGATTAGCCAATTAGGCAAGTGATATTGTCTTTATCCCTGAAGGTCCAAGGTAGTTGGAGTAGTAGGGTACCGTCTTTTGATCAATACAAGAAAAGATCTACTCCCCTTGTTTTATTGAATTTACAGTATTTTTTATTTTAGTCTGTTACACTTAATTTGCATAATTTTTATTTTTGGACTATGGTCCACCACTTCTTTTTAATCTCACCCATACATTTTAACTCTCCTTTAATTTCAACCACATAATTTATACCATTATATATCTTTTTCTTAAAAAACACCAACTTTCTCTATGCTTCAAAGTTCAAATTATATGGGATGGAGGGAGTATAAAATTCCACATGAAAGTTTTATAAAGTTTTGCCAAATGGAGAATCTTCACAAGTTAACTTGTGTATCATTTAAAAGATTTAATTATTACATTAATTATGATTTTAAGAATTAAATGTAAGTTTTCATAAAGATTTTATTAGACCAAATCATATAATCTTTCGATCATTATACAAGGTTATAAAAGAACTATAAAATCATCATACAATATTATAAAAGAAACTCTCTCCGTTTTCTAATTTTCTTTTTATTTGAAATATTTCATCTTAAGGTGAGAAAATTTTAGTTAATGTTTTTGACACATATTTACAAGATAAAATATTTAAATGTGAGATCTTTTTAGATGGTTGAGGCCTGATGATCTCTTATATACTCTAACATCGTATGTAATATGCAATTTTATACTCCCTTCGATCCAATTTACTTGTTTCATTTCCTTTCTTGGCAATTTCATACTACTTGTTTCATTTTCTTTTTTGGCTATCCTTTTTTTTTTTACCTAAATACCCTCACTTTTCCAATTCTCAATACTCCACTACCACCTTTACAATTAATTTAATCAATTAAAATACCCAACTACCACATTTTAAATGAACCCCACTACAACCTTAAAATTTGAACCCCACTACAACCTAGTCAAATGGGAATAGTCAAATGGACGGGAGGGAGTATATTTTTTTAAATAAAAAGGTTATCCTAGATTCATGAATCAGGTCTATTAGTTGTCTTCATCATTGGAAAAAAGAGTATTGGTCAAATTAAAAGTCTTGATCAGTACTATATTGTTAAAAAAAACACAATAACTACTATGCTATGATAGTAAATATAATATAATAAAATGGTGTTGGATTAATATTTTTAACATGGGTGTAAGATGCAGGATTTTGGATATTTGCAGGTTCTTATCTTTGAAGATCCCTCATGAACCGAAAGACTTTGTTGACCGCCCTCTTCTTATGGGTATGAGACGCTGTCGACCTTCCTTCCCCAGACCCTGGCCATAGATTTTTCTATGTGCGGGAATACTGAGTATGATGATGATGATGGTCTTGAATTAGAAGGCAAGATTTATTATTAAATAAGTATAAAAGAAATACTCAATTGGCAATCAATCGAAACAATTAAGACCACGTTCATATCATAAATTTTAGCTTGTATGAGACCATGTCATCTTAAGAGGAGTCCATATAATTAACTTATTTCTCTTATTAATAACTTTAAAATTATAAATTATTGTTTTAATGTTATATAAGTAATTGCTCCAAAACTACAAAAAATACTCAAGTAAAATAAGACATTGTTTTTAAAAATCTTTAGTAACTAATCAATTAAACAAATCTAATCCGAAAGAAATTACATAATATGCTAAAAGATACTTGCCTAATTAGAACATAAAATGAGCAGAAATTTTTGTCAATAACGTCTCTTAATTAGCATATTGTAGATATAGATTATTACAAAATATAATAATGAAAATAAAATTTTAGACCTATTACAAATTATTGATTAGTACGTTAAACTATAAATTATTAGGTTAAATTTATATCTTATAATTGTGTAAAGAATATATAATTTTATTTTATTTATAAATAAAAACCGGCATCCTGGATTCGGGTCTTGTCATCATCTATGGGTTGTTGGAAAAAAAATAAGGAAAATTTAACGGGAATAATCCAACCTTTGCTCCGTTCTCCCATATTAATCCAACCTTTCGATTATTCCGCATTAATCCAACCTTTGCCCCCCATTTTCTCCCAGCAACCCTTGTAGGTCAACAACTGGTTTCAACCGGTTTTTATGATGACGTGACACTTCATGATTGGTTTTTTGTTTTTTTTTTAATTTAATTTTTTTTAAAAAAAATTTGGGTTGTAAAAAAAGTTTTTTTAAAAAAAAACCCACCCCTATTGTTTCTTCTTTCTCTCACCTTTGCCACATCAATTCACAGCAGCCCACAAACCACCACAACCATCCCCTGCACAACCGCACGTATCTCCTCCTCCAATCACAAACCAACCACACCACACACCTAACTCCCATGTTTGCCTTCTCTTTCCACGGAATTAGGGTCTTGGGGTAGTGGTGGTGGGGTTTTGTGGTAGTTTTGGGCTGTGGGGGTAGGGTCTTGGGGTAGTGGTGGTCGAAAATGGAAGGGGCGGATTATTGTGGTGGGGACGGGGTGGAGGGGGGTTTAAATCAGGTGGTTGAGGTGCGGTAGGTGGTGACTGATTTGGTGGTATTGGTGGTTGTTTTTGGTGTAAGGTGGTCAAGGGTGGAGGGGGGGTCTAAATCTTGTGATGGAGGAAGAGAGAGAAATAAGAGAGAAGGTGGTTTTTTTTTATTTACATATTAAAATAAAAAAAAGTAAATTAAAAAAAACAAAAACCAATTAGGAAGTGCCACGTAGCACTTATAACCGGTTGTACCGGTAGATGACCTACAAGGGTTGCTGGGAGAAAATGGGGGGCAAAGGTTGGATTAATGCGGAATAATCAAAAGGTTGGATTAATATGGGAGAACGGAGCAAAGGTTGGATTATTCCCGTTAAATTTTCCAAAAAATAATGATCACTACTATGTTAAACCCTTTGAAAAAATCCAACTAATAAATATAATTATAATATAACTAGTATAAAAGCTCGTATAATGCACGAACATTTTAATATGAAAATACATAATATATATATATATATATATATATATATATATATATATATATATATATATATATATATATATATATATATATATATATATATATATATATATATATATATATATATATATATATATATATATATATATATATATATATATATATATATATATATATATATATATATATATATATATATATATATATATATATATATATATATATAGGGGTAGGATCAAGTGAAAACACTTAAAGTGGTGAAAACTGAAAACCAGACAGAGGTATACATATTGTTGCAAAAGGGGTACATATTATCTTATAGGGTGTACATATTTTTTGTGAAGAAAAAAGTTCATATTATTCACAAAAATGCCATCTGAATATGTACCCCTTTTAAGCATATATGTACCCCATTTAGCAAATGTCTAATTATTTACAAAATTGCCACCCAAATATGTACTCCATTTGAGCTTTTATGTACCCCTGTTTTCAGTTTTCACCATTTTAATTGGTTTTCACATGATCCAAACCCTATATACACTAGTGGAAAAAAAGCTATTGGCTGCTGCTTATTGGCTGCGGTTGTTAGGAAAACGCAGCCCATATGAGTAATAAAAAAGCTGGAAAAAAGAAAATTACTAAGGGGCTGCGGTTTTTGGCATTGACCGCAGCCCTTAATCCCATAAAAAATTCATCAAAAAAAAAATACTGAAGGGGCTGCGGTTTTATGGATGTCCGCAGCCCTTAATTATTCCAAATTAATAAAGAAAAAAAAAATAAAAAAAATAAAGCAAAGGGGCTGCGGTTTATATAGATGTCCGCAGCCCAAAACCAAAGCCCAACCCAACAGATTACATTTAACCCTAAAATAAACCCTAATAAAACACGCCTCACTCTTCCTCCCTCTTCCACTAGTGAATAAACCCTAATAAAACGCCCAACTCCTTCCTCTCTCCTCTGCGGTTTTTTCTGAATTTTATTCAACTCTTCCTCCCTCTTCAAAACTTCATTCAAGATATCTTCAAAAAACTTCATTCAAGATAATTTCTGAAGTTTATTCAACTCTTCCTCCCTCTTCAAAACTTCATTTCGTTAGTCTTCAAACGTTTTTTTTCGTTGAAGATTCAAGATCTGGGCAAAACACTTCAAAACTTCAAAACTTCAACTCAACAGATCTGGGCAAAAAACATCGTTTCTGGGCAAAAACTTCAAAACTTCTGGGCAAAAAACGCACATTCAAGATAATTTCTGGAGATTACATTTCGTTAGTCTTCAAACGTTTTTTTTCGTTGAAGATTCAAGATCTGGGTTTTTCGATTTTTTTCATTTTTTCATTTTTTCGTTGAAGATCTGGGCAAAAAAACGCGCATTCAAGATAATCATCATCTTCTTCAAACAAAGAATCAGATCTGGGTTTTTCGATTTTTTTCATTTTTTTGTTGTAATTTTTTTCATTGTAATTTTGTTGTAATTTTCGTTTTTTTTGTTTTTTTTGTTCTTCATTTTTGTTCTTAATTTTTAGGTCTTGATTATTGTAAGATCTGAGTTTTTGATTATTGTAAGATCTGGGTTTTTTTATATAAATTTTTGATTATTGTAAAGTTTTGATTTAAAATTTTGATTTATTGTAAATCTGGGTTTTTTATGATTCTCTTCATGTTCTTAATTTTTAGATCTTAATTTTTGATTATTGAAGATGTAAATTTCAGATCCCTTTGTTTGATATTCTTAATTTTTAGATTTATTTTTCTTAATAAAAAAACGAAATTAAAAAAAAAAATATTTGAAAATGGGGTAAGGGCTGCGGTTTTTTGACCTGTCCGCAGCCCTTTAGTCTTTTTTGGGCTGCGTATTTTGACCGCAGCCCTTATCTAATATTAAGGGCTGCTACAATAATGGCTGGGGTCAGAATACGCAGCCCATAATGGCTAAAAAACCGCAACCCTTAAGGTTTTTTCCACTAGTGATATATATATATATATATATATATATGTATATATATATATATATATATATATATATATATATATATATATATATATATATATATATATATATATATATATATATATATATATATATATATATATATATATATATATATATATATATATATATATATATATATATATATTGAAGATTAGGGTTTGCATATGGGCTAAGGAGCTTCTGGGGTTGGAGCTAATACCAGATAGGACTGCAGCAGCTGAGGACATGCTCCTTGTTTTGTAATGTAGAGTCTTGTAATAGGTGTTTTATTGTAGCCATATTTCAGATCATGTATGGGGCACAATCTTGGTGTTTCGGGGGTTGTGGGTGTAAGGGGAATCAGGGAGTCAGTTCTTTTCGATGTTCCTTTTAGCATAGTCCACCCCTATGCTCTGTTCTGGGTGGCCCGGTTCTAGATCCCTAATTCCAATGGCTTTTTCCCCTCGCAGGGTTTTTTATGCCGGCGGCTTTAGGGCTCCCTAGCTCCGGTGTTGAGGTTTTTTCAGATTAATAATATTTCCAAATTTTCAAATATATATATATATATATATATATATATATATATATATATATATATATATATATATATATATATATATATATATATATATATATATATATATATATATATATATATATATATATATATATATATATATATATATATATATAATTTCACCAAAGAAACCCTAGCCGCCCCCCATTTTTTTTTCCTCTCTTCTCTCTCCAAAAAAAGCCCTAATATCTATAGTGAGTTTGGGGCTATCATCAATCTTTAAAGATTGATGGTAAGCCCCTAATTTCTTCTTTTTAATTTTATTTAATATGATTAGAATAAATTTTTGTCCTCTCCTTGTAAGAGAGTTGTTCTACCCATTCATTGGGTTGATTCTACCAATATATTGGGTTTTAAAGTCTCTCCTTGTGAGAGTTTGGAGTTATGAATTTTGGTCATTAGTTGATTTATTAGTAGAGATTAATGCGATGATGCAGCAGACACCAAAATTGCAAGTATCATCAACTACATCAAATTTAATTCTATCTCAAGACTACAACAGATCGAAAGACCCCCTCGTAGAAGGCTGTATCAAACAGCGATGTGGAAGAGGATATTCAGAATTGACGGATCTTATACACAACGATCGTAGTTTTGTTATTTTTGAATTATATTTGGTTTTAATTTCTATGTACTTGCAAATTTTTATCTCTGATGTAGATGTCGTATGACTCTTTATTAATGAATCAGGTATTATTCAAAAAAATATATATTTTTTTTTTGCCAAATGATGTGTATTAAATACCAAGAATAGGAAACAACGTTCAGGAAGGAAATTAACTCCCCCTGAACCGCCCAAAACCGCCAATGCCCTTTACAAAAAGGAGAGCACTAGCCCAAAAACACAAAAACACAAACTGCCTACTTAGATACAAGCATATCGTTCATTCTGCTATTTACTCTTCCTGCAATCCTAAAAACTATACAATCTATAACCTCCTTCTGCTTGAAGGTATGGTTATCATAAATTTTCCTCTGCATCCAGATGTTGTAGATCATCTCAGTCCAGAGACCAACTATCAGCTTCGCTCGATTAGTCTTCTTTTTGTTGAGCTTGCACATACTATGAATCTCAGTCAAGAAATCACTATCATTGAGGCGACGAGGAAGGAAACTGAAGACCCTGGATCTGATTTCCTTCGCATTGTGACAGACGAAAAAGAGGTGCTGGGCAGACTCTCTAGCATTGGTGCAAAGGACGCAACTGTCATCAGGAATGTCTATCCATTTGCCTACTCTATCTCTGGTGGCTAGCCTGTTTTGAATAGGTAGCCAAGTTATGAACCTAACACTAGGACTCGCAACGTTCTTGATCATGATAGAACCCCAGTTGACCATTGGAGCATCGACAATAAGGAGATCGTAGACACTGCCAATACGGAACTCTCCCCCTTTAGTAACAATTTCAATTCCTCCCAGTCTTTCAACCAGCTCGCTATGTTTGATGATCTTCTTAAAGCTCCATGATGCATGAATAGAAGGCCGAACTTCTTTCAGGTCTTGATCTTTCACATAGTAGCTATGAACCCATTTAACCCACAAATTGTCTTTCTTGACCGCAATATTCCACAGATGCTTCAGGATAGCAGCCTTGTTCCATTGGTACATGTCTCTCAGGTTGAGGCCCCCTTTGGAGTAAGGAAGGCCCATTTGGTGCCAGGAAATTGTAGCTTTCCGGGAAATACCCTTTTTGCCTGTCCAGATGAACGATCTGCAGGTACTTTCCACCATTTTCAGGACTTTTTTTGGAATGCAGAAGATTTGGGCCCAAAAGTTTTGAATGCCACGAATCACACTACGGACCAGCTGAATTCTACTTGCATAGGAGAGGAGTCTAGAGGACCAGTACCCAATTCTACCCACAATTTTATCAACAAGCGGCTTGCAATCCCGGGAGTTGAGCTTCTAGGAATGTAACGGGACACCAAGATAACGGAAGGGAAAAGAGCCCTCTTCCATCTGTAAATAACCGAGAATATCTGATCTAATATGCTCATCCACCCCTGAAATATAGACGTTGCTTTTGGCCTTATTTGCCTCCAGACCAGAGGCCCTCGAGAAGGAAAGGAAATTGCACATCATACTTTCGACAGAAGGCAGGTCTTCTCTACAAAACAAAAGAAGGTCATCCGCGAAGAGGAGGTGAGTAATACAAGCTAGCTTGCATCTGGGGTGATATCTGAAGTTACTCTGGTCCTGCATAAGCCTCGAAAGATAATCCATAGCAATGGCAAACAGATATGGAGAAATAGGATCACCCTGACGAAGGCCTTTCTTCGCATCAAAAGGCTTTAAGGGGGTACCATTGACCAATATGGAGAAGGACACAGTGGTAACGCAAGCTTTGATCCAGCCAACAAATTTTGGGAGGAAAACCCATTTCAGCCATAACAGAAAACAGGAACTCCCAGCTGATGGAGTCATACGCCTTAAGCAGGTCCATTTTGATCTTGCATCTAAGACTATTATTCTTCCGGTTGTAACCCTTGATAAGCTCAGTTGCGAGTAAGATATTATCCGCCATCTGTCTACCTAGAATAAACCCTGATTGGGCTTGGTCTATAACCGATCCCATCACCTTCTAAATCCTCTTCGCAAGCACCCTAGAAATGACTTTATAGATGACCGTGCAACAAGCAATAGGTCTGAAGTCTCCCACTCTGTTTGCGCTTGATGTTTTGGGGATCAAGGTAACCGCAGTGCAATTGTAAGGAGCAAAAAGGGAGTTGCTCTCGAAAAAGTCTTTGATGGCACTGATAAAATCCCCTTTGATGATATTCCAAGTCCGTTTGAAGAAGGAAGCATTGAACCCATCGATGCCCGGAGCCTTATTATCATCCATCCCAAATAAAGCTTCCTTGATTTCTTCTTCTTCTACTTCACGCGTGAGCTCATGTCTATTGCTATTATCCACTTGAAGACCCTTTCTCATAACCCTTCTATCGATACCCTCAAGGTAGGGAGTAGCCGTGCCTTGGAGGTCCTGGTAAAACTGAATGATCTCGTTATGAAAATCCTGAGATTTGGATAACCAAATCCCATCTTTATCTTGGAGCTCATGAATACTGTTTGAGGAGATACGTTCTTTGATGGCTGCATGGAAGAACGTTGTGTTATCATCCCCGTTTTTCAACCAGTTTATCCTAGCTTTCTGGTGAAGAGCCTTATCTTCAATTTTCCTCCATTTACGAACAAGGGAAGAAGCCTTTTTCTCCTGTAGATGAAGCTCTTCGGTCATTGGATTGCTTTGCAGACTAGTTTGGATGTTCTGAAGATTCATCTCCAATTAGATGATTTTATTATTGATCCCCGCGAACTCTTTGCTGTGCAACTGCTTTATAGAACACTTAACATTGTTCATTTTGTACCAGAGTTTCTGGAGGCCATCCCCTCTAACTGTAATTTGCCAAGCATCCTCAACCACTTTAAGAAAGTCTTGATGCTCACAAAGATGGTTGAAGAAACGGAACGGTGTGTTAGGTTTCTGAACATGCTCCATGAGGTTAACAATCAAGGGGGTGTGATCAGAGGAGTAAGGGTTGTCATACAAGGCGTTCACATGGCTGTAACTGGAGAGCCACTGAATGTTCCCGATGGCATGGTCGACCTTGGTTAGGATGCGGTTCTCCCCCTCCTCTCTGTTAGTCTAGGAGAACTTATGGCCTCTCTCAGGGATAGGGTGAAGATCTTTCTGGTCAAGCCACTGCTGCATATCATAAGTTTCATAAGTAGTCACATGAGTTCCATTCATCGTATGCTCATCTTTATAAATTGCATTGAAGTCTCCCATGTATAGGCACGGCGTGTTGTACTCAAGTTTCATCAAGCCTTCCCACATATCTCTCCTGTCTGTAACTGTATGGAGCCCGTAGACAAACACCACGTTCACACAAGTATCAGTCTATAGGGGTTATTTTTGTTGCCAAAAACTGTTGGTGAGTCTCCTGTTGCTCAAGTTTACATCTGTCGTGTCTCCACCCTACCCATATTCTACCTCTATCATGATGTGAGTTGTTCGTGCTCCAACTCCATTTATTCCCGAACTTCTTTTGGATTTTCTTAGCATTTGAAGCTTTAATTTTGGTTTCTACCAAGCCAATTACACTGATATCCTTACTATCAAGGAAGTTTTTAATTTCCCTGATTTTAATGGGGCTATTCATGCCCCGAACGTTCCATGCTGAAATTATCATTTTTTGGAGGGAATTAGAGGATTCCCGTCCCTATGTTGATTATTATTAGCACTGTCAGCCTTCTCTGTATACTCACCTACATTCCTATTTCCTGACCCTGTATCAAGAACAGATCGCTGGCCCCTTCTAGCAGACTTTGCGTGTGAGACAGGGGTCCAGCCCGCTTCTTCATTAGCCTGCTGATCATAGGAAGAAATCACACTGTCTACTGCACTATACTGTTGATTGTACACACTGTCAGCTGCACACTTAGGCTGATTATCCTTATCCGCAGCCTGCACAGCAAGGAGCTGTTTGGAGGAACTCACAGCCTGCCCATCAGGAAGCTGTTTAGAGGAAGTCACAGGCTGCTGGTTTGTGTCCAATGTCGTATTGGCCTCCCTGTCTCCCAAGCCTCCCTCTATCATTTTCTGTCTCAATTGGCTCATGGTTGTGATTCCTTGTAATGCACTAGCAATAGTCGAAGGGATCCATAACCGCTTATTACCCATCTCGCCTCCCTCCTCCTTGCTCTTGTTTTTGGGTTGGCCATGTTTTTCACTTGCTAGATCATGACAATTGTGCCCCATTTTTTCACACTTCTTACAATAGTACGATTTCCGTTCCGGAATGGCTAATTGGACAAATTCCTTTCCCACATTATCTCGCACTTTTATCTCCTTGACAAACTCTTGCGTGATGTCGACTTCAACTAACACTCTAGCATAAGACACTTTCAATTGCTTCGCCGTGCATTCGTCGGCTAAAATTAGAACCCCCAGAGCACTCACAATCCTACTCAAAGTATCCTCACCTCAACAATGAAGCGGGAGGTTTGGAAGTCTTACCCACACCGGGATAACTCTCATAATTTCCTCTTTAAAATCAAAGTTCCTATTCCACTTCTTTACTACCAAAGGAGCCCGGTTCAAGAAATTAGGGCCACCTTTAATTACCTCCTCACACTCATTATCTGTATTAAATCTTAGTATAAAGTAACCCTCTTCATGGTGATGGATAGCAGGCATATTCACAAAATGTAAGTGTTTCCGAATGAAACCTTTTATAATGTCTACTGATACATTACTCCCTACGACATACACAACTACAGCTCGTTCCCACAATTTAATTAAGTCTATAGCATCATGAGCATCAATTTGGACTACTTGACAACCATTCTCAACCACAGGTGGAACAAATTTAAGGTGCATACCAACAGGGGAAATTGATCTAGTTACCTTGTCTCGCCATGACATCAATTGGGGTGTAGGTGAGGCTTGAATATGCGCTGAGTCACCCTGCTGCTTGCTTAACGGAGGGAAAGCATCATCAATTTGAGTTGTCTCGATGGTGTTTGATTGCTGCCCCAGTCCAGCACTTTCTGTTATTCTCGAAATTACCCGGTATAATTCATCCAATTGGGCCTTGACTTTCACCAAATCCAGGCTATCATCGATGCTTTCTTCCTTCCCATCATTACCTTTGGCTGCCATTGATTCCAATGAGTTTGGGTTCTTCTCTATATTTCCAGCGTCTTCTTCAGATTCAAGTTCTACATTTGCCCTAGAAACTGATTTTTCACTCCCACTTCTAGTAATGGTGGTGAGGTCTCTAAGTTCCTCACCTCTTCCTCTCCCTCTCCCTCTAGAGGCTCGCCCTCCTCTCATGGTTGTTCTGTGGAGGAGTAGCTAGTGTTCGTTGTGGCAGGATACAGCTACACGCTCGCCCCATCGCCTGGCTTTCTCACTCTAGATTTTTATTATTCAATATATATATATATATATATATATATATATATATATATATATATATATATATATATATATATATATATATATATATATATATATATATATATATATATATATATATATATATATATATATATATATATATATATATATATATATATATATATATATATATATATATATATTTGTTTCCTATTTTCTATTATACCCTAATCATATAATCAATAATTTAGTAAAATAAACACACAAAGTTGTTACAGTAATAATGATCCTTAATAAATTAAGCAATGCTAAATAGAGTAATCTTGTAATAGGTATATCAAAGCCATATTATAATTTGACAATTTTAAAGCTAAAATAATTTCATAACAACAAATAAAAAAATTGAATAATTTTCACAATCAATAATTCAAAAATTATCAATTATAAACACCTATTCAATCATTTGTAAGTCAGTAATACTAATTGAAACTAAGATAGCAACTAGTAATCTAGATAAAATAACAACTTTAAGATAGCAAGAAATTTTATTAAAAAGCTAAGAGTCCCAATTACCATGCATGTGTGATATTCATAAAGTAGTCATATTATGGTCAAGAGTCTCAATTAATCATTAGAAACAAAAAGTAGAAATTAGGGTCTAGAGATATAATTGATTGATTGGGTTAAGGCACAACTTATTATTTTATGGAGTATTTTCAAAATTCTGTAAATTCTTATGATTCGAGTTGCGATTACGACTATACGATTCTAACGATTCTAATAGCGATTCAAGAATTTGAAGGACATATTTTCTTTGTTAAGCTCTATTTTACATCTTCAGTATAATATCATTAACAATAAAACTTGATAATAACTTAAAACTCCGTCGGAGGTTCAAAGTTCGAGTCGGAGCAAAGTTGGCGAGTGGAGTTGGACTATATATATAAAACATAAGTCAAATTTCATATATTTGGAACAAAGTTAAAGGGTGGATAATCTTAGCCATGTCCGATCCATTGCCATCCCTACTGACTACCAAGGACTTAGCTTCAGTTTATCCGAAAATCTACTTTGAACTAATGCACAAATCATCACGTACAGAAAGATTCTTTTTTCTTATATTTCTTGTGGAGTACTTCCTCCTATTTAAGCTATTATTCCTATTTGAGTTTTCACACTGTTCATCAATCACTTTTAACTTTTATTTTATTTTTAATTTTGAAGTTATAATATACTCAAGTGAGATCTTTTTTGATTCCTTTCAATACTAATATTATTAATATTAACTTTTCACAATTTTTAAGCAAAACCATTATCATAAAAAAAAATCACATCGAAACCATGTTTTACTTTATGACATGCTGTAACACCCCTGAATTTCCGACCCTCTGAACGGAACCAAAACCGCAAGAGAACGGAGGAAATTCGGGTGTTACATTTAAAACAAAATAAAAGAAAATAAAAAGATAAATAGGGTTTGATTAAAGAGGTTTTAGAAAAACTTCCAAACAAAATCCTACGAAAATTTCGGCAACATCTGCCTTGAATTTTAACGCACCAAAAGAATCAAACAAACAATAAACCATCATGAAGAAGAGGCATTAATAGCCTTGTAACAAAATCACGGCGGAATGGTCATCGCCAAAACCTCTGTCGACATGCTAAGCATGGATCATGGTTCCCATGTAAACACTTGGGTTTTCCAAAAACATAACCAACTATACAAGCCATTCAAGATACTATAATGAAATATAAAACGAAATAAAACTTTGCAGCGGAGCGAATTAAATCAAAAGGAGGGCACGCGCCTCAAACCAAAAACATACCCAATTCCAATTCAAAAACCACATGTATCGTCAAAAATATTTAAAACATGGCACGCGTCAAGGTTCTCACTCAAAACCCCCCCATATGCAATGCAAAGAAACTTCAAAAACCTGCAAGTGCTATCTATGATACCCCTACTGCTCAACGTAAGGTCATAGACCAACGTGTCATAGTAGGGCCATCAAAGATAAGCCATCAACAAGGAAACAAACAGTACACGTCAGTAACCAACATTAAGTTATGTATATATAACCAACAATTAAATTCAATAAAACAAGGTGGGGAATATACTCCAATGTGTAAGCACCTACTCCATCTATTTCTCAATTCTATATACTTCTCAATGTCTTCACCGTATTCCATCTCTTCATAAGTTTCATATATCTTCTTAGGTGACTAGAGCCACCATATTGGGGTTTGCAAGACCCACATGGTAACACCTCAGCCAAGGACGGTGACGATCATGCCGGTTCCCAATGGTAAAGTATGATCATACCCCCGTACAACGACCAAATATAAACGGTCCATGACTCCGGGAACTAATCCAGCTGGGGTACCAATCCAGTGGAGTCATAGTAAATATCCAACTTAATATATCATCAAATAAGGGGACTCATTCCCATTCCAATCTCACACAATCCAACATTCTAATCTTGCGATATCAGAACTCATTCTCTACTATCTCTACGACTGATTCCTACTTGTAGCAGTAACTTAATAATATTTAATAGCAGACCATATCCAACATAGCTCATATAATATTGCTACGCAGAGAAAACATATTCAAGATGCAAGAATTAGCTACTGCGTGTACTTACCTGCAACTGCAAGATAACAAGTCGCAAAAATCACTTCGAAGGAGCTTCTTACGCCCCTCTTATGAACCGGGCACCTATACATGTTTAAAGTAAGACTAATAAGCCTACTGCACATCATTTAAGAAGCACCGACTCCATACAAACTACACTATTAGCTGAACAAGTTTCGATTCAAGCTAATACGCATTCTAAACATACTCATGCAATAAATTCAACCCATGTTCACAAATGAACTACGCCATCAATTCCAATCAAACTATAACATTCAAGTTTAAGAACACGTAGTACATGACGTTACACTTAATACACGTAGTACATGAGGTTACACTTAATAACAGTCATATCACTCATAGTACTAGCGATTTAATATTTTTCCAAGGTTTTTAGAGTAAAACGATTAAGAATAAATTAAATTTGTAGCTTGACGAATTAATAACGATTCGTACAACTTGGGTCAAAGTCGTATAATTTAGCATCACAATTGAACATATTAATATAACAACCAAGCTCAAACTAACCACCTCATCAAACGACTATAACCAAGACAATACTTCCATTAATGACAATCGCAGCCTTTACCTTTCTTAGTAATTATTATTATCATTTATTCTACAACAATGGCTATCAACAATACTAGTCACACCACCATGAGTAAAGTCATATAAACAGTAACTGGCCAACATTCATCAACCATGACACATAAACAAGGCTCACACAAGGTTTTAAATCAATAAAACACCATCCAAACCACAAAAGTAGTACATACTACTTTTAAATTCATCAACTCTAATTTATTCAAGTTCAATTCAAACTTTCTAATACTAACCCACTTTAAATTCTATCAAAATATAACTTAATCTAAGTTAAGATTCATGAATTTACTCAAAATACCAAATTTTAAATTCATCATAATTGAAACCCTAACTTATATATTTTCAAATCACCATACTAATCAAACCCATAACAAAAATCAAGATATCATACTCAAATTTAACAAGCAAGAACTCTAAATAATAATATGAATTTAAATATCAAAAACATACAACTTAAATTGGGTAAAAGATTGCTCACAAAGAGGAAAAAGAAATTGCTTACAATGGTGGGATTAAAGAAGGAGATGGGGAGGTGGTGATGGAGGAAAACGGGTAGCCTTGCTGGTGGCCGTTTTCACGTGGGAAGGACGCGGACTGCTGCTGTCTGAGGGTGGCCGTCTGGGCAGCGGCCGGTGGGGTCTTTAGTTAGAGAGTGAAGAAGAGAGGGAGGAAGTAGGAGTTGGGAGGGAAGAAAGAAGAAGTAGAGTGACGGCTCACTCTTACAAAAAAATAAGGGGTTTTAATTTCAAAATCTAAAACCCTAACCCACAAATTCTTTGGGCTATACTACTCACGAGGCCCATAAATTTTAACCCAAAAGTTAAAAGTGAAACTTCGATTGGTTCGAGTTTAAGAACGAAACTATTATGACTTTTATTAATTTTACTCGATTTTATTTAACTAATATTTCCCCATATAATTAAGGAAAATTTACCTAGAATAATCCGAACTATTCAAGATTTTCCTACAATAATCCCACCTATTGATTTACTATAAATAATCCCAACTTTGAGGGGCATTTTCCTAGAATAAACCCGGTGACCGGATGACTTGTTATGGCAAGTTTTATTTTTTTTAATAAAAAGATAAATTTAAATAAAATGTCGAAAAAATTCTAAAAAAACGTTCATAAAAAATTTATTATTTTTTTTATTATTTAGAATTTTTTATTTAAATTTTTAAAACTATTTTCTAATTTTAAATTAATATTTAATTTATTTTTTTGGTGAATTACCTACTATAGCAGGTCGTCGGGTTACCCAAGTTTACTCTAGGAAAATAGCCTTCAAAATTGGGATTATTCATGGTTAATCAATAGATGGGATTATTGTAGGAAAATCATGAATAGTTTGGATTATTCTAGGTAAATTTTCCTATAATTAAACGTATTCATCGCTTTATTAATACATATTTTTGAGTCAAAATATTATATTTCCGATGTTTAATAATGATGTATAAGGAAATTATTATTTTTTTCACAAAATCTCAAGAAAGTCCGTCTATAGGATAGACGGACTAAATGGGCCGGCCCCAACATCTAATTTTAGGAAATCAGGAATATTCAAATTAAAAAAAAATGAAATCATTAAACTTCCTAGAGAACCGCGTGTAATTATTCTTGTTTCCAAATTACACTCTTACTTCACACAACCTCTCCTTCTTCATTCAATATTCTGATATTTCCAACACTCCATTAAAATACCAAAAGACAAGAGAAGAATCTGCAACAACAATGGAAGAAACCGTAAGACCTCTTTTGATTTTCATTTGGGAGATCTTCTATTGAAATTTCTGGTTTTTAATGTTTATTGAAGGTAAGATCTTCAATTCTTACATTTTTATTGAAGGTAAGAATTTTGATTTTATGTTTGATTTTGGGTTTTATGTTTGATTTTGTTCTTTCTTTTTAATGGGTATATTTTGGTTTATTTGATTTTATGTTTGATTTTGGGTTTTATGTTTGATTTTGGGTTTCTTCTATTGAAATTCCTAGTTTTTAATGGTATGAATTTCTGATTTTTATTGAAGGTAAGATCTTCAATTCTTACATTTTTATTGAAGGTAAGAATTTTTGATTTTATGTTTGATTTTGGGTTTTATGTTTGATTTTGTTCTCTCTTTTTAATGGGTATATTTTGGTTTATTTGATTTTATGTTTGATTTTGGGTTTTATGTTTGATTTTGGGTTTCTTCTATTGAAATTTCTGGTTTTTAATGGTATGAATTTCTGATTTTTATTGAAGGTAAGATCTTCAATTTTTACATTTTTATTGAAGGTAAGAAAGATCTTCAATTTTTACATTTTTATTGAAGGTAAGAATTTTTATTGAAGGTAAGATCTTCAATTCTTACATTTTTAAAAAACCATTTGAAATTTCTGGTTTTCTAGATTTTTAAATTTCTGAAAATTCGGTTGTTATATTTTATTTTTTATTTTGGGTTTTTTAATGGTTTATATTCCATTGTTCTGAATTTTAATGTTTTTCGGATTTTTTTTTGATTTATTTGATTTTATTGTTCTTGAATGTCGAATGTCGAATTTGATTTAATGTTCTTGTAATGGTTTATTGTTCTTGACCTTTGAATTTTAATGGTTATTTCTAATGGTTTTATTTGTTTTTTTTTTGGTGGAATTTCTATTTTTTTTAGCATTGAGATGGTCTATAAAGTTGAGTTCTATAAAATAGCCAAAGAAAAACCTAAAAGACTACCGGAAATATTGGCAGCTAGGATTCTCGATCCTCTAAAGGTTGTTACTCCTAAGAAGCGCACAAGAGCACAACAAAAAGCGGCCCAAACAACTGTTAAAAGGCAGAGGAAAAATGCCCCAAGGAAGAAGACAATATGATTTGGGATATTTTTGTTGTAAGGAAGATTTGTGAACTTGTAAATTTGACTTGTTTTTAGGCTAATTCTTGATTCTAATTTGCTGTTTTTGTACTTGGAGACAAGACAAAGGAAGAAGACAAATTGTTAATACTTAATTTTTGGAGCTTTAATGACTTTGGAGCTTTAATGACTTAATTTGATTCCAACTTGCTGTTGTAACGAACATAGTTCTTTAGTGTTAATGAACTAATTTTGGAGCTTTAATGCCTTTTTATCCTATTTTTGGAGTTATTCTATTTTTGGAGTTATCCTATTTTTTTGGACCTATAATATATAAATGTTGGAGGTATAATTTCAAGGTTTTGGAATCATAGTATGTAATTTTTGGAGATATAATGAATGAGCTCAAAATCTTTCAGTAATTAATTTGTTGTTATATTTTCTAAGTGGAGTTATAATGACTTATTTTTGGAGTAATAATGTCTAACTTTTGGATTTATAATGGCTCCAATTTGGATTTATAGTGTCAAAGTTTTAGAACACTAATGCAAGCGTTTTGTAGATATAATGCCTAAGTTTTGGGGTTATAATGGTAACGTTTGGGCATTATAATGTCTCATTTTATACACTATAATGCCTAAACTAAGTTTGGGCGTATAATGTCTACTTTATACTAAGTTTGGGCGTATAATGGTAACGTTTGAATTTAAATTTCAAGTTGTAATTCAAACAGTTAAACACTATTAAGTTGTGACGAACATATAAAACGTTTTATATGTATAAATTGAAATTTCAAGTTTAAATTCAAAATAGGAAGTACTTTATACTATAAAACGTCAAAATGAACCAAATATAATACATCAATTACATTATTTATATTATATGTTTTTTAGGTGTTGCAGTGCCGAAGTCCTTTTGGGTCGAGCTCTTTCTTTTTTCAAAATGGCCCTTGATCCTCTTTCTTCGCCCCTTAGTAACTGATTTTTCGAGGTCTAATATCAAGACTCCTAAACCCGATACACTATTAACAGACGATTGTTCTTGAAGTGACTTATCTAACAACTTTTGTACTTCTTCATATGTTTTGTTACACATTTCATCAACCAACCTTCGAGCATCTTTGTTGTTTTGTGCTCTCAAGATCATATTATACATTTTGTGCACGTTCCTTTGAATCTTCAAGACAAACCCTAAACAACAAATGTAATACAAAAAGTACTTATTATAACACCAAAAGTGACACATTATAATTCCATTACACCGCCATATAGCCGCAAACATTCCCAAACAGATTATTATAGCACATAACAAATACCATTAAAGCCCCAAACATATACCATTAAACACCCAAAAAAGAGGCATTATGGCCCCAGACATATACCATTGAACACCCAAAACAGAGGCATTATAACCCCAAACAGAGGCCTTATAACCCCAAACATAAAAACAAAACATTATTATAGCACAGAACAAATACCATTAAAGCCCCAAACATATACCATTAAAAACCCAAAACAGAGGCATTATTATAGAACCATACATAAACATGACATTTAGTCCATAACATAGACAATTAGTATCAAACACACGTTATTAGAAGCCCAAACATAAACCATTAATTTCCCAAACACACCTTCGTAGAGGCATATAGCATTGTTAAGGTCGTTCGCATCATCTCCATCTCCATGAACTGAAATACAAAAAAAAAAAGGCACTAATTAAATAGTCAATTGATCAAATTTAAGTAATTTTAATTAGAATTTATTATAAAAAAAAAAAAGAAAAACAGAACATAAGAGGTCTATCCATCAAAAAAAAACCAAAATAAACGAAGCTGTGCAAATTACTCTTGTTAAATTGTTGTAGGTAAGATCTTACCTTCAATAAAAATGTAAGAATTGAAGATCTTACCTTCAATAAAAATCAGAAATTCATACCCTTAAAAACCAGAAATTTCAATAGAAAAAACCCAAAATCAAACATAAAACCCAAAATCAAACATAAAATCAAATAAACCAAAATATACCCATTAAAAAGAGAGAACAAAATCAAACATAAAACCCAAAATCAAACATAAAATCAAAATTCTTACCTTCAATAAAAATGTAAGAATTGAAGATCTTACCTTCAATAAAAATCAGAAATTCATACCATTAAAAACCAGAAATTTCAATAGAAGATGTCCCAAATGAAAATCAAAAGAGGTCTTACGGTTTCTTCCATTGTTGTTGCAGATTCTTCTCTTATCTTTTGGTATTTTAATGGAGTTTTGGTAAATTATCAAGAAGATCTGAAAATTATCAAGAAGGAGAATTAAAAATTACATTTGCAGAAGGTCTTTTGGTATTCTAATGGAGTTGGGGTGTTAATTTTGCATTAAGAAGCAATTAAGAGTTTTTGGGGAAAGGAAGAAGCTATTATCAGTTCCCCAAAATAGACGGCTGGAAGTTACCAAAATTTGCACGGTTATTTTTGGTTATTTTTTTTTTCTTTTTTCTCTAAAATAAAAATACCTATTTTGTGATTGGACTGGGCTATGTGGACTCCGTCTATACAATAGACGGTCTCCCATAAGACCTACTGTATTTTTTTTGATCGCCACTTAAATTATAATTAAATAACATTAAAATTTGCGGGGTGTTACACATGCACATAATAGGTACAAGTACAATTTTATCACCAATCAAGTTCAAATTAAAAAAAAAAAAAAAAAAGTAACTAAACCCCTTGTTTTCTCTTAGTAACATCGAACAAGAAGTTGACCTTGTTTGGTCATCATTCCTTTATTGCTTTTCTTAGTAATCTAAGACAATTGAAATAAAACCATGACATTTTAATTTTGGAAAATTTATTCCAAATAATTCAACCTATCACAATTTTTCTACAATAATTCCAACTATCAACCATGAATAAACCCATTATTTTTACGGTCCATTTGATTGTTAATACTGATTTACTGAAAATGAAGTTGTAGTGTAAATATTTACGACCAAGTCTTGTACGAGATCGTTTTGTAACACCCCGTCATTTTAATGACGTCATTTATTATTATTATTATTATTATTATATTATTATTATATATTATTATATATTATTATATTTATTATTATTATTATATTATATTATTATTATTATTATTATTATTATTATTATTATTATTATTATTATTATTATATTATTGTTATTATTATTATTATTATTATTATTTTTATTATTATTATTACTATTATAAGTTTTGGAGATTTTATAAATATATTAAATTATTTTTAGTTAGTCTTAATAAATTTCTTTTATATACGAAATTAAAAATTAACGCATATCTATATTAAAGATACAGTTAGGATTTCTAAAATAAAGTGGTTTGAATCAAAATAGTTATTTTAATAAAATGTGTGAGCACTCGAAAGTGAGTCTCTTAGTTGGGTCTCGCAAGAAAATAAATTTTGATAAATAAATAAATAAACAAATAGATAAATAATATAAAAAGGAGGCGTTAGGGTTTTTTAAGTGAGACAAACCCTTCAATAACATAAGAATACACGCCTCCCTCCTCTTCTCCTTCTTTCTTCCTTTCTTCTCGCCTTTTCCCTTCTCCCTTACGATTCAGCAGCCCTAGCACCACCACGGGCCACGTTTTCCTCCTCCTCGAGCAGCCCCTGCAAAACAGACCACAACCCCTTTCCCCATGCACCGACATCGGCAGTAGAAGCCCTAGCACAGATTCGTCTTAATGTGTACATTTTTATCATATATTTTTTATAATTTTTTATAATGCGTATTTAGAGATATTTAGGCTCGAAAGTTGCTTTGAAAACTATGCAAAAAGTGAATGGGAAGAACAAAAAAGAACAGAGGGAGTAATTAATATTAATTCTATATAAGCACTACAAAAATAATTAATATTTATTCTAAAATAACATCATTTAAAATAATTAACATTGTTTACTTCATAATTCATTTTTCAAACTTAATTCATCAATTCATGTATAACCAAACATATTCGAATTCTATATTTCATACATCAATATTAAGCTTAAAAATAAATCATTTAACCATAAAAATAGATATATTCAATCTAATACTAATAATTAAAACATATATATGTACAATAACAAAACACATTTTAACAAAATACATAAATATATAAGCCCTAAAACACAATGAACTTGAAAACTTAAAATCAAAATAATACCTTGAAATTTCGTGGGTTTAGATATGTGTAACCTCTACAATGTAAAACAAAAATAAAATTAGTACAAAAACAAAATACATAAATAATTAAGCCCTAAAACACAATGAAACAAAATAAATATTATACCTTAAAAGCTTCAAGAACAAGAACTAAATAAGCCGTAAATTTCGTGGGTGAATATAGACTGATTTTGAGAAGGAGAATGACTGGTATTCTTTCCCAAGAAAGGGCCTAAGGCTCTGAAAAATATCCTACCCAAATATGAGGCAGAACACCCTTTTCCCTAAGGCACAAGCTAAGTTCTGGCCTAATTTTGATGCTTCTTGAACAGGATCTGGTGGCTTCATTCACCACTAAGACTCTATTCTGATTTTCCCTCCCTAGGTTCACTCCCTAACAAGAGTCAATCAAATTCTTGAATATGGCTTCACTCACACACACTCAAAATCCCTCACTTACTTAATTGTAAACACAACTTGGAAAATGAAAAAATGAGATGTATTCAAAACTGAAAACTGAGTTTTACAACCTTTATACCCCTTTATATAGGGAGGGATATAACAAATATAACGGCTACTTGGGGATTAACACACCCTTATTCTAATAATGCTCACGTGCAATACTCATGTGCACAATTAAAGACAAGACAACATAAGAACAAGGCAAAATAGGGACAACAGGCCTTGACTGCTCTTTTGTTAACTAGCCCACCTTACAGCTGTTCTTTAGGGCTCCAGGTGTACAGTCAGTAGGTTCCTAGGGCCTTGCCAGCTAGGCCCATGTAGAGGTGACATCTATGCCTTCACTTGGGTCTGGTTTTCCCTGGTCTGGTCTCAGCAGGTACAGCAAGGTCTGCTGACAGGCAGGTTCTGGAGAAGTGTCCTGTGCCCTGTCAGTTATGACTTCTGGAGTTGTGGGTTGTTTCTCTAAGCTTTCCTTGGGTATTTCTTGTTTGGACCATGTTGTTAACTCTCCTAGGGACTCATCCATGCCTAGGATAGGGCCTGGCTTCAATCCTCCAAGATTTGGTGCAGCTCTTTTTCCCAAACAGTGTTCTGCAGCCTTCTCTGAGATTGTGTCTTGTAATGGCTTTGCTGGTACCTGTGAACCAACTGGATTTGGTTCATCCTTCCCTTCTTGGGAGAGAATTGACCTCTATTCTGGAGAGTCATGGTATGGTGCTGAGTCTTCTATGTTGAATGTGGGGGAGATCCCAAATTCCTCTGGTAGGTCAAGCTTGTATGCATTTTCTCCATATTTATCTATAATCTGATAGGGGCCCATGGCTTTGGGTAGCAATTTGTTTTTTCTCTGGCTAGGAAATCTTTCTTTCCTCATGTGAACCCACACAAAATCACCAATGCTGAACTGCTTCTTGTTGATTACCCCTTTGTTTGCTCTGCGCTGGTACTTCTCATTAGCCTTCTGGATGTTTTGAGCAATCTGTTGATGAAGTTTTAGAAAATCAGCAGCTTGTTGTTGTGCCTCTTGTTGCTTGGGTATCTGCATAGGAAGATCCACCAATGAAATCAGTAATAGGGGATTAGAGCCATAAACACACTTAAAGGGTGAATACTTAGTAATGTAGTTGCGACTCCTATTATAAGCAAATTCAGCTTGGCTTAGTTGTAAGTCCCACTCCTTAATGTTCTTGGTGACTAGGGTTCTCAAAATGGTGCCTAGAGTCTTATTGGTGACTTCAGTTTGTCCATCTGTTAATGGATGGTGTGAGGTGCTAAAGAGTAACTTTGTGCCTAGCATCTTCCACAAAGTGGTCCTGAAATGACTCAGAAACTTCCCATCCCTATCAGATACCATGGTTTTTGGAACCCCATGTAATCTCACTAATTCCCTGAAATACAGTCTGGCTATGTTCACTGCATCATCTACTTTTTGGCAAGGCACAAAATGTGCCATTTTGGAAAACCTATCCACAACCACCATTATGGAATCTTTTCCTCTTTGGGTCCTTTGTAATGCCATGACAAAGTCTAGACTGATGTGTTCCCAAGGTTTCTCAACTATAGGCAGTGGTCTATACTCTCCTTTATGAAAAGTGATTTTTGCCTTCAATCATGCCTCACACCTTAGGATGTACTTTCCTACTGTACCAAGCATTTTAGGCCAATAGAAGTGCTAGGCTAGCATGTTTAGGGTCTTTTGAATCCCAAAGTGTCCACTCAAACTCCCTTCATGCACTTCCTTAACCAGTAACTCCCTCAAAGGTAACTTAGGTATGCAAAGTTTTTTTCCCTTAAACAAGTAGCCTTGGTGTATGTAAAAGGGTCCATGATGAGTACCCTGCTGGCACTGTAGGTATATGTCCTTGAAGTCTGTATCCTCAGCATAGTGTTCTTTAACCTGCTCAAAACCTAAGATCTTAACATCTAGGATGGCTAATAGCTGTTGTTTTCTACTAAGAGCATCAGCCACTACATTGGACTTCCCATTTTTATACTTAGCTGAAAAATTGAAAGTTTGCAAAAACTCAACCCACCTAGCATGCTTGCTACTCAGTTTCTTGTGGCCATTTATATATTTCAAAGACTCATGGTCAGTGTGCAAAATGAAAGGTTGTATCCTTAAGTAGTGAGTCCAGTTCTTTAGTGCCCTGACCAAGGCATAGAACTCTTTATCATATGTTGAGTAATTAAGCCTGCTGTGGTTTAACTTTTCACTAATGTAGGCAATAGATCTACCCCCTTGTAATAGCACAGCACCTATGCCAATACCACTGGCATCACATTCAACCTCAAAAGATTGACTAAAGTCAGGTAGCTTCAACACTGGTGCACTACACATGGCTGTCTTGATGGTCTCAAAGGCTTTCTGAGCTTCTGGGGTCCATTTATAGATCCCTCCCTTGGTCCACTCTATGATTGGTGCCATAATGCTGCTAAAGTTTTTAATGAATCTCCTATAGAAGGAGGCAAGTCCATGAAAGGATCGAATCTGAGTGATTGTGCTTGGTGTAGGCCAACTCTGGATGGCCTCAATTTTGCTTGGGTTAGCCTTCACTCCCTCCTTCCCTATAATAAATCCCAAGAAGCTTACTTCCTGCGTCAGAAACATGCATTTCTCTTTTTTCCCATACAGCCTTTGCTCCCTTAGTACTTGAAATAGCTGATTGAGGTGCTCTAAATGTTCTGTTATGTGCTTGCTATAAATCAGAATGTCATCTAGGTAGACTACTATGAATTTACCTAAGAATGGCCTTAATACTTCATTCATTAACCTCATAAAAGTGCTTGGGGCACCTGTCAAACCAAAAGGCATCACCATCCACTCATACAGAGCATACTTGGTCTTGAAGGCTGTTTTCCATTCATCACCTTCTTTCATCCTGATATGGTGGTATCCACTCCTAAGATCCACTTTGTTGAACCACTGTGCTCCTGCCAACTCATCTAACATATCATCAATCCTAGGGATGGGGAACCTATACTTCACTGTGATGTTGTTTACACTCCTACTGTCTATGCACATTCTCCATGTGCCATCCTTTTTTGGTACTAATAGGGTAGGAACAGCACAGGGACTAAGGCTCTCCCTCACATATCCCCTCTCCAATAATTCTTCCACTTGTCTTTGCATCTCCTTAGCTTCCTCAGGGTTGCACCTATAAGCTGGCATATTTGGTAAGGGTGCCCCTGGTATCAAGTCAATCTGATGTTCTATTCCCCTTATAGGTGGTAATCCCTTAGGCAAATTTGTGGGAAAAACATCCTGAAATTCCTTTAAAAGGGGGTGGACTTCTAATGGTATGTCCTCCTGTGTTTCTCTTGCTTCCTTGGTAAACATAACCCAGATCCAGCCTTGTTTTAATTCTCTCTCACACACTTTCCTAGTGATCAATTGGAGATGTGCCTGTGTTTTCCTAAGGGGTGGAACAGCTTTGCTAGGGGGTAAGGGAATTAAGTTCTTTAGCTTACCTTCATGTTTGATAGTGTAGATATTGGAATCCCATCATACACTACCCTCCTATCATATTGCCAAGGTCTGCCTAATAGGATATGGCATGCACTCATGTCTAACACATCACACATAATCTTATCTTCATAAGTTCCTATGCTGATGTTCACTAGACTTTGTTTGTTCACTGCCCCACTAGTCCTTTGGTCTAACCATCTTAATTTGTAGGGATGTGGGTGTGGTTGTGTAGGTATTTTCAGTTCCCTAATCAAGTCTTGATTTACACAGTTGGTTTCACTTCCCCCATCTATAATCAAGTCAAATATTTTGCCTTTAATTCTGCACTTAGTTTGAAACATTGACTCCCTTGTTCTGACTTTGGTTCTTTTGCATTGGTGTGAAAGTTTCTTCTCAAAATGAAGGATTTTTGTTCTAGTTCAGGATAAAGATCTTCCCTTATTTCTTCTTCACTTTCCTCAGACTCTTCATATCTAACCAATATCCCCTGGTTATTGACCCTATAAGACCCTTCCTCATCCTCTTCTCTAGTACTAGGCCACACTTCCTCTTCTCTACCATTGATAGAAACTAACATGGCTTTAGGTCTTTCTATGTGCTGTAAATCATTCCACTCTTGTACTGTAAATGCTCTACTGTTGGGGCATTCATTCTTATAATGTCCAAAACCATAGCACTTAAAACATACTACCCCTTTATTGGGAGGGTTGGTTTTGGTTTTCACAGCCTCTGCTGGTTGCATGGCCTTGCTGGTTGGGTTCTGACTTAGGGTAGGCCTTGGCACAGTAGTTGTGCTCCTGTTGTAACTAGTACTTTTTTTGACTCCCCTTCTTTTTGGCATATTTTTCCATGGTCAAGACATGATTACATGCCAAGGAGACTGTTAGGTTAGGCACCAACTCTATTTTCTCTCTAAGTTCCTCTTTAAGTCCTGCCAAGAACTTTCCTACCCTCATCTCTTCTGACTCTTGGACATTGCATTGGACTGATAGTCTCTCCCAATCTTGAATATAATTGGCTACTAGTCTATTACCTTAGGTTAGGGAATTCTATTGTACAAATAGTTGTTGTCTATAAAGTGGGTGGTACATATCTCCTTCTTAGGTTCTTCTTCAATTTATCCCAAGTGTTGATCCTAACCCTTTCCTCTATCTTTCTTTGGTTTTGAACCCCCTTTAGCCATGTAGCTGCCAGCTTTGTGAGTTTGATCTTAACAATCTTATATTTTTTGTCTATTGGTGTTTCCCTAAACTCAAAATAGCTCTCTATACTGGCTTCCCATTCAAGATAGTCCCCTGGATGGGTAGAGTGTCCATCAAATTCAGGTAAATCAATTCTAAGATTTTTGTCTTCCTGATTTTTAAGGGTGTGGTGGTAGTTGGGGTTCTCTGTATCAGCCCTCTCATTGTGTGCATGGTTTAGGTTAGCAAAATCTTGGGCTAACTGTTGTATTAGGGTGGTCAACTGTGTCATCCTTTCCTCCATGTCCATGTAGTGCAAAGATTCAGAAAATCACACAAAATAAAGCAAGATATACACAAAGACACCCTTGGCACAGAACACAATCAAGAATGAGTTTTGTTGATCTAAAAAGTGATTAAACTGACAGGTTCAATGAAATGCACACAACTATATGGAATTATGTAATTCAGAATGACATAAACACTTTTAATACACAAGCATTTACTCACAAAACTCAAAGGCAATTTTTGTCAGGGAGACAGAACACATTCAAGACTCTATGTCCTAATCTGTCTATTCTGAGTTGTGAGTATATATCACCAAATTTAAACACAGACAATCCAGGTTCACAATATATATTAGAGGTACACACTAATTTCAGAATGAAAATGCAAGAAACTTCCCTGATTTATGTCCCTGGTTGAGAGTTGTTTGGTTGCACCACAATTGTGCCTGAATGAATGATCTCTAGACTGTTGATGTACTCTTTTTGCCCTTGATCATGAACAGCGCTCTGATACCAAGTTGGACTGATTTTGGGAAGGAGAATAACTGGTATTCTTTCCCAAGAAAGGGCCTAAGGCTTGGGAAAATATCCTACCCAAATATGAGGCAGAAAACCCTTTTCCCTAAGGCACAAGCCAAGTTCTGTCCTAATCTTGATGCTTCTTGAACAGGATCTGGTGGCTTCACTCACCACTAAGACTCTATTCTGATTTTCCCACCCTAGGTTCACTCCCTAACAAGTCAATTTGATTCTTGAATATAGCTTCACTTACACACACTCAAAAATCCCTCATTTTCTTGATTGTAAACACAACTTGGAAAATGAAAATATGAAATGTATTCAAAACTGAAAACTGTGTTTTACAACCTTTATACCCCTTTATATAGAGAGGGATATAACAAATATAACGGCTACTTGGGGATTAACACACCCTTATTCTAATAATGGTCACGTGCAATACTCATGTGCACAATCAAAGACAAGACAACATAAGAACAAGGCAAAATAGGGACAACAGGCCTTAACTGCTCTTTTGTTAACTAGCCCACCTTGCAGCTGTTCTCTAGGGCTCTAGGTGTACAGCCAGTAGGTTCCTAGGGCCTTGCCAGCTAGGCCCATGTAGAGGTGACATCTATACCTTGACTTGGGTCTGGTTTGCCCTGGTCTGGTCTCCGCAGGTACAGCTGTAACACCCCGGCCCCTCGGACCGCTAGTGACTACTCATGGAGATTGTAGACTAGCCCCACAGACCAACACAAATCTTTCTAGCGCACTTTGGCCTCACTCTTGCGCACCCGAAAAACTTCCCAGGAGGTCACCCATCCTAAGATTACTCCCCACCAAGCACGCTTAACTGTGGAGTTCTTAGTAAATGGGCTCCCTAGAAAAGAAGATGCACCTTGTTGATATGAGTAGTCTATCAATCTCTTTTCAAGCTAAATCTGAGGTATCACACTCACCCCCACTTAAGAATACAACGTCCTCGTTAGACCGTTACTTCAAGATCTTTTCCCCCGCTAGGTGCGCTAAGCACACAATCAGCCACGGTCGCAGGGTTGCTCTGATACCATTTGTAACACCCCGGCCCCTCAGACCGCTGGTGACTACTTATGGAGATTGTAGACTAGCCCCACAGACCAACACAAATCTTTCTAGCGCACTTGGCCTCACTTGTGCGCACCCGGAAAACTTCCCAGGAGGTCACCCATCCTAAGATTGCTCCCCACCAAGCACGCTTAACTGTGGAGTTCTTAGTAAATGGGCTCCCTAGAAAAGAAGATGCACCTTGTTGATATGAGTAGTCTATCAATCTCTTTTCAAGCTAAATCTGAGGTATCACAACAGCAAGGTCTGCTGACAGGCAGGTTCTGGAGAAGTGTCCTGTGCCCTGTCAGTTTGGACTTCTGGAGTTGTGGGCTGTTTCTCTGAGCTTTCCTTCGCTCTTCCTTGTTTGGACCATGTTGCTAACTCTCCTAGGGACTAATCCATGCCTAGGATAGGGCCTGGCTTCAATCCTCCAAGATGGTGCAGCTCTTTTTCCCAAACAGTGTTCTACAGCCTTCTCTGAGATTGTGTCTTGTAATGGCTTTGCTGGTACCTATGAACCAACTGGGTTTGGTTCAAAACAAGAACTAAATAACCCCTAAATTTTGTGGGTTGAAAGTTTGAAGAACAAGAGAAAGAAAGTAGTGGCTTGAAGAAACGAAGTATGCGTAATAGAACAGTATTCGAATGAAACAGCAAGGGTTTGGAACAAGAACAACAGAGTAATCGAACAGTAGTCGAAGAAGAGTATGTGTTTGCAACAGTAAGATGAAGAAGTATGCGTTTGAAACAAGAACAGCAATAAGCTGAAGAAGAAGAGTATGCGTTTTTGAAGAAATTTCGCGGGTCTAGAAGAAGAAGAAGAAGAAGAAGAAGAAGAAGAAGAAGAGAAGAAGAGCAAGTATGGATTTTGTGGGTTAATGTTAGAGAAGAAGAAGAAGAGCAAGTATGGATTTCGTGGGTTTTCGTATTTAGCAAGAAGAAGAAGACGTGAGGGAAATGGAACAGTCGTGGGTTTTCATGAAAATATGAACGTTACAGTCTTAATATTAGGCGCCTTTTGGAATACGCTATTGGTTGCGGACATATGTAGGGGTGTTCATGTAACACCCCGGCCCCTCGGACCGCCGGTGACTACTCATGGAGACTGTAGACTAGCCCCACAGACCAACACAAGTCTTTCCAGCGCACTTTGGCCTCACTCGTGCGCACCCAGGAAAACTTCCCAGGAGGTCACCCATCCTAAGATTGCTCCCCACCAAGCACGCTTAACTGTGGAGTTCTTAGCAAATGGGCTCCCTAGAAAAGAAGATGCACCTTGTTGATATGAGTAGTCTATCAATCTCTTTTCAAGCTAAATCTGGGGTATCACACTCACCCCCACTTAAGAATACAACGTCCTCGTTGGACCGACATTTCCGGATCTTTTCCCCCACTAGGTGCGCTGAACACACAGTCAGCCACGGTCGCAGGGTTGCTCTGATACCATTTGTAACACCCCGGCCCCTCGGACCGCCGGTGACTACTCATGGAGACTGTAGACTAGCCCCACAGACCAACACAAGTCTTTCCAGCGCACTTTGGCCTCACTCGTGCGCACCCAGGAAAACTTCCCAGGAGGTCACCCATCCTAAGATTGCTCCCCACCAAGCACGCTTAACTGTGGAGTTCTTAGCAAATGGGCTCCCTAGAAAAGAAGATGCACCTTGTTGATATGAGTAGTCTATCAATCTCTTTTCAAGCTAAATCTGGGGTATCACAGTTCAAAACCGGGTACCGGGTCGACCCGGATCCGGAAATTCGGGTACCCGGTTTTTCAGGTACCTAAAATTGCGACCCGGTTCCGACCCGTTTTAAACCGGGTACCCGGAATCCGGATACCGGTTTAAACTGGATCGGAAACCGGATACCCGGTTTTATTAGAATATTTTTTATTTTTTATTTTTTTGTCGTTTTGTCGTTCAACCATACGTTTGTTTATCTCTATATTCACTTAAAAAAATTTTTTACATAAAATTCAAATACAACTCCCTAAAAATCTTTAACATAATTAGTCATAAAAGATTAAATAAGAAAATGAAAGAATAATATTATTGTTCATGGGCTTAAGTAAAAACAATATAAAATTCAAATACTAACTCTTCGAAAATATTCAATCCAAGGTTAGCTTAAGAGATATTATGATCATTTTATTTACGAAAAAAAGTAAAAAAAATAATAATTAAAGAAAACCGGATACCGGGTACCCGGTTTTTAAAAAATTATGATCCGGATCCGGATCCGGTATCCGGTTTTAAAACCGGGTACCCAACTCAAATTATCCGGTTTGCGAAACCGGGTAAATTATCCGGTTTTACAAACTGGATATCGGATAATTCGGGTCGGAATAATCGGATCGGGTTATTATATGTTGAAACCGCAACCAGTGATTGTTTATTTTTTATATTGGGTCTATTGGCTGCGGACATAGGGCAAAACCGCAGCCATTGAGGTTTTTTTTTAATCTAAGTTTAATTGCTCCTATTAGCTATGTAAATATAAAACCGCAGCCAATTAGTAATGGAAAGACTTATGCCGTGTTGAGTTAATAATTTTGACTTGTATTTGAATGAGTTATGTGTGTGCTAGAGTAATCGGAAACTTATGTTGAATGGATGATGGCGGTTACTTTGGTATTTAGTTGGTATGACAAAGTAGTTAAAGAGACTTATTAGTTCTACTCCTCAGTTATATAGGTGTCCATTTCATAACAGGAAAGTAGAACCTTATTTGGGTGACTTTTATAAATTTTGGTCGTGCAGCGACGCTTGCAAGTACATATACGCAGTAATTAACTTTTGCATGCATCTTACATTGTATATTTACCGATATTGAATTGTTTTAAAACATATAATGTACACTATCTATGAATCATCGTCAAATGAAATATCAAAGTTATTGATTATATGATTTTCAAGTTTACTAGTTGAGAACGATGCTAAAATGCTAAATGTTTGGTAATGATTTAGAATGAGAATGATTCGATTCCCTTGATATTGAACTGATTATCTATATATGGTCGTTGTACGGGGGTATAATCATACTTTACCATTGGTCGCTGGTATGGCTTGTCACCACCCTTTGTTTGAGGTATGGCCATGTTGGTCTTGCAAACCCCAATATGGTGGCCTCTAGTCACATATATAATAATATTTGAAAATGGTTAAGCTCTTGGTTCAATTGATACCCAGAAGTTATGAAGTCGAAAAGCAGTTATGAAGTCGAAAAGAAGTGAAGAAAATGGAATTAACAGTGATAAGTAGGAACCGATGTTCAGTGGTTATGATTGGCACTTAGAGTGTTTTGAAATCACCCTCATATTATGACATACTTTATTGATGCTAATTATGTCTTATTATGATATGATGTTAAAAACTGACGTGTACTTTATGTTTTCTATGTTGATGGCTCATTTTTGATGGCCCTGCTATGACGCGTTGGTCTATGATCTTACGTTGAGCAGCGGGGACATCATAGATAGACATTACAGGTGATGGAGCTTCTATGCATTACATACAGGAGCAATGAGTGGGAACGTTAAAGTGTGCAATGCTATATTTGTTTTTGACGCTAGATGTAGTTTCTTTGTATTTAAATTTGTTTATGTTCTTGGCTTGAGTCATATGTCCTCCTTTTTGTATAAGTTATCTCTGTTGCGTAGTTTATAATATGTATGGTTTTAAAGAGTCGAGTATGTTTAAAACGCAAGCGTTGACACCGAAACCACCATCCATGCTTGGCATGTCGATTTGAGAAACCGACGATGAACCATTTCGCCGTGGAGTGAGATTTTTAAAGGGCAATGATGCCGAAGATTAGTTTAATGTTTTTACAGTGCTAACTCCTCTACCAAATGTTTGAGTTTTAGCAGAGATGTCGCCGAAATTTCCACTCACATCTTTAAAGATAATCTTTAACGTTTATCAAAATTCTTTTCCTTGTTCTTTTTATGTAACACCCCAATTTCCTCCCGTCCTTTGCGATTTTTGGTTTCGTTTTAGGGGTTGGAAATTTAGGGGTGTTATAGTTTTACTATTATATGGGCTCGCAAGTCTTGTATGTGACTGTGCTACTATGAAATGTTGTTCATTTGAATATGGTATATGACTACCTCAAGTTTACGAGTAATCACTTTTAACACTCCATTTAAGTTATAATTAATCATTTTATGTTTGTAATTGATCATTAAGACTAGAAATATACATTGGGCCAACCCAGTAAGAATAATTTCATCTTAAAATCGATCACAAATTCTTGTGAGAGACAGTATTTTTGAACGAACATCTCTAAATAAGCCGGCCCATAAAGAAAATGTAGAGTAAAGATAGGCATTAAGCTACAATGAACTGGGCCTAAAAGACGTCTCTCATAAAGACAGTCTCTCAGGAGAATAGCTGAAAATCGATTTATATGAGAATTGGTAAAATATTTATAAATATAGCAAGTCATTTTCATAGTGATGAGAGTTTTGATCATAAAAAAAATTTTATTAAACTTTTCATTAATGCAATGAAATAAATTTTAGGTACAAAATGGGATGATTGAATTTAGAAAAGCATAATCATTAAACTTGGTAACTAAATTAAATATAAAGTAAAGTAATCTAAAGTAAAATAATATTTGAGGCTTCTTAATTTTTTAGGCCTTGTGTGATCAGGCATCTTGCACAAATCCAGAACCACTCCTCAGGTATAAATAAGATTTTTTTTCAACCATTTTCTAAAAACAACTCCATGGGGGTTGGTATGATTGTTGATGAGAGTCCATCTATGTGGAATGGAAAAATCTTTAATAAAAACCCATCCAAAAAGAATAATACAGAGAAAATCAGGATCAAGACACTAGTGGAAAAAAATACATTGGTTGTGATTTATTTGTATACGTAGCCAATAGCACAAAATTAAAAAAAATACTTATTGGCTACGGTTAGGTGTTATGTCCGTAGCCAATACTCAAAAACAAACACAATGGCTGCGGTTTTTATGTGTCCGCAACCAATACTATATCCCAAAATCTTTATTTCAAACAAAAGACACACAATGGCTGCGATTTGTACCCTTGTCCGCAGCCAATGAAGGTTTTTTTATTTTTTTTTTCAACAAAACGCGCCTCGTAATGTTCTATTGTTCTTTTAGCTACTGTTCTATTCTTCGAAAATTCGCCTATTCATTTTCTTCTTCTTCTTCATTTGCTTTGCTCTAAAACCCATGACTGCCATTGTTGCTTTGCTGCTCTGATCTTCTTCTTCATTTGGTCTAAATCTCCATCTTTAAAACCCACGAACAAAACCCACGAGCAAAACCGTCGAAATCGCCATTTTCATGTGGTCTTCATCTTCTTCATTTGCTCTAAATCTCCATCTTTAAAACCCACAAAAATCTTCAAAAACGACTACTGCTCTTCATGTTCATCTTCATCTCTGAAACTCACGAAAATTTTCAAGGTAATTTTGGTTTATTTCTTTTTTTTTTTTTTTTGCACGAAAATAGGGTTAAGTATATGCTTAATTTTGTTTTTCTTGTTTAATTCTAGGTCACATTCTAGCTATTATTCATCTAGATACACAAGGTAATTTCTTTTGATAAAATTTTTTATTGTTTTTCAAATTTTAAGGGTTAAATGATTTTTGTTTATTATTTATAGTTTAAATGTGAGTTTATTTAAAATGTATGGTTTGTTTTCATATGTTGTTTAGTATTAGTTGTTAGTATGATGTTATGTATTAGTTGTTGTTCATCTAACCCACACGAAAATTCTTGCTACTTTTCAAAAATCTAGTGTAATTGAAGCTTTGTTGAATTGTAATGAACATAATGATGTTAGTTCTTGCGGGAGTTGAAATGTTATTATTGAATTGTTGTTAAAATGTACATTTGAATTGTTGAATTATTGGACATAGTTTGAAACTTTGATAATTTGATTTGGTTTGAAGCTTTGTTCAAAAATTTTTGCCATTGTTGAATTGTTGTTGAATTGTAATTGAAGCTCATCACTAGTGGAAGAAAGCCTATTGGCTGCGGTTTTGGACCTAAACCCTTAAGGTAGCAGCTAATAATATAAAACAATGGCTACGGTTCAAAAACGTAGCAAAAAAATTGCCTTACTGGCTGCGGTTCTAATACCTTTCCGCAACCAATTAGCTAATTTGAGGATGCTGATTTGAGGCCACTTATTGGCTGCAGTTCTAGCCTGTCCGCAGCCTTTTGGTTGTTTTTTTTTATTTTTTATTTTTTGTTTTAAAGATATTTGTATAATAAATAATAAATATCACCATTAATTATAAAATAGTAAATATTTAACAATAATCAATCATCGTAATCAGCATTAATTATCACCAAATTATAATATATATAATATACATAAATATAATTGTACACATACACCTAAATACTACGAATTATCATAAATATACTAATTGACAAACATATTTGCCATTTGTCACTTTATGAGCCCATTGTGCCAAATGTCATCAATTTATGAATTAATTGTAAATAGTTTTGCCATTTGTCACTTCATGAATCCATTGTTCATTAAAATCAATTAAGGAAGATGGAAAATTATGTAGTTGATGCAATAAATAGAATAAAATTCTTCATTTTATGTTGCTTACATGGAATGGAATCTGAGCATGGAGTAAGTTAAAAGACAAGCAATAAGCATGATAGACTATAAAATAAATATAAAATAATAACATATGCAAGTAATAGAATTACAATGCAAATTAAATATAAAAGAGAAGGGTTGAGAAAATTGTACAAAGAATTAGGATTTCAAGTGGAGTTTCCCACTTGTGCCTCTTACTTATGCTTCCACACTTAATCTTACATGAATAATTCTTATTCATACAACAATTATTATTATTATGTGATACTAACATTTAGTGTTATTATTATTATGTGGTACAAAATTTAAAGCTAAATATACACTCATTTCTTGATAATAATATATCATTTAAAATATTGGTCAAATTACAAAGCTTTATTTATTTGTTGATGCAAAAATGAGTTTACCATTTAAAAAACTTTCTGAAATTAAAGAAACAAAGAGTTTATTCGAAATTAAGACTAAAGTCATGTATACATGGAAATCAATGGAATATATGTGTAAGGGACAAGGTAAAGGACTTGCGTTACACATAATCTTGATAGATGATGAGATAAATTATTTTGTTATCTAACAAAAGGAATCATATAATTTATCAACCAATTTAAAAGGTTTACTCTCACTAATTACTGCTATAATATTGTATTAATCAATGTCTCTTATATTTTTTTTCAATCACAAATGTCGTTTACAAATTTTTTTTCCCATACTTGAGGTATGTTTTCTTCGTCAATATACACGTCTCAATATTGTTATTTGCCCTAAAATGTTTTGGTTCTTACATCCATTGTAATATAATTTCGCAGGGACCGTACACATGATCAACTTGATATGTGATTCAATAAATGAAAATGTTTCACTATATCATATCGCTAACTTTTAGTAAATATTAAACTTCCAATTTGGCACCTATAATTTTTAACCAAAACACAATAATATTACTGCTAACATTAAAAAAATATTTTTAACGAAATCCGTGCATAGCACGGGTATAATCCTAGTGTACATAATCTACCAAGATAATAAATTAGAAATAAACACGGCCATTTTGTCTTTGACTTTGTGTAACTCCATATCCGTCAATTCGCGTGTTTCCCTTGGAGAGTTGTATATAATCTACGTATTAAAATAAAAAATTATTAAAAACTTAATTTGTACATATAAATATATTAAAATAAATAATTTAAAAAACATAATAACTAATTAAATACTTAAGGAATCAATACTTTGTACCCGACTTTCTTCAAAGCTTCTATGATATAATCCATAAATTTAATAACATAGAGCTTCAATGAATGCTATTTTTTTTGTTGAAAACACTAAGAAAAAAAATATTATATATGTTACTGCCAAATTAAAAACGCTTCAAAACTGTTAAAAACGCAACTTAACACTTAATTTCAAGCATGACAATTATTTTCGATTTTAACAACTTCAACACAATAATATATACCAAATACTGTTGTGTGCAAAGTTTCGTGCATAACAAACCAAGTTTAAGCTATTTTAAGTGCTAAAGTGCCAAAAATCGTTTAAAACCGTTAAAAACGCAACTTACAATTATTTTTCATTCTGACAATTTCAACACAATAATATATACCAAATAGTGTTGTGTGCCAAGTTTCATGCATAACAAGCCAAGTTTAAGCTATTTTACGCTCAATAATGCTAAAAATCATTCAAAACCGTTAAAAACGCAACTTAACCCTTAAATTCAAGCATATGACAATTATTTTCGATTCTGACAACTTCAACACAATAATATATACAAAATAGTGTTGTGTGCCAAGTTTCATGCATAACAAACCAATTTTAAGCTATTTTACGCAAGAAAATGCCAAAAATCATTCAAAACCGGTTAAAACGCAACTTAACAATTAATTTCAAGCATATGACAATTATTTTCGATTATAACAACTTCAACACAATAATATATACCACATAGCGTTGTGTACCAAGTTTCATGCATAACAAACCAAGTTTAAGCTATTTTACGCTCGAAAATGCCAAAAATCAATCAAAACCGTTAAAAACGCAACTTAACCCTTAATTTCATGCATATGAACATTATTTCCGATTCTAACAACTTCTACACAATAATATATACCAAATAGTGTTGTGTGCCAAGTTTCGTGCATAACGAACCAAGTTTAAGCTATTTTAAGTACGAAAGTGCCCAAAAAAACCACTCGCAAAAATCAGAGGAGCAACCCACCTTGCATAGTCTTTACCAGGTAAATATGGGTAGTTGGGAAGGCAAACAAGAGAGATTTGACATCTCTATACATGGGTCTTTCACGAAAGCCCCCAAGTGTCTTTTCTCAATTGAAGAAGGACCCCTAGAAACTATGTCAAAGGTCGTATGCTCAACAAAAAAGACTGTCAAGTACTGTGCAAATTCTGACCAAAGAAACGTCGAGCAGCCTACCTTTCGTGGTCTGTACAATGTTGCTCACGACCTTTAAATAGATTTTTAGATTCAATTTAGCCATAATCCCATGATCAAAGATAATGGGAGTTGAGGGCTAATTACGTGAGTGAGTGATGAGGAAAGCTTGGTAGTTACTCCAAGTTTTCTTGTCTTCTAGCTAAAAATAGCTAAGACAATTTAAGAAAACTAATTTTAAGATCCTAATTTTAAGGAGTCTTTTTAGGAGTTAGTTAACTTAGTTTCTTGATTAATTTCCTTGTGCATCCTAGATTAATTCATCCGTACAACAAAACTAAAAAGAAAAATAAAAAGTAAAAATTATTTTCTTAATTATATTTGTTGACTTCTACTCTGACCACTGATCTGGGAACACTGCACTGTCTCCGATTGACCAATCTTCGAACTCTGACTTGATCTTGGAACAGTCACTTAGTAATCCCTTTTCAACGCTTAATGGTCCATCAACGACCCTTATAAAGATCGGATATTTGACCTATCAAAACAATCTCAAAGACAAATTATGTTTGTTTATTAAAGTTTATGTTATCATCAAAACCAAATGGGCCAACAAATTCCCCCTTTTTGATGATGACAAACTTTATAAACAAACTTAATAAAATAGAGTAAAACAAAAATAATGAACATGCTTGAGATTAACACACATTCAACTAAATCTAGTAAATTAAATCGTTACAAATAATTCACTAAACTCTCATGTAAACATATTACTCTAATAAGTAAATTTTAAAACTTTTTTTTTTAAAATCATGTGGTTAAACATGACTTAAGTTTTTAAATTTAAAACAAGGCAAAATAAAAAAATAAATATAACTATAATAATAATTATAAATTAAGAAAATTAACTAAGAAACGTAAAAACATAAAATAAGAAACACAACAATCTAAGTAATTCAAAATATCATGAGTTTTGAGAATCAAAGATAAACAAGGGTGATATTTAATAAATCATACTTCCTCCGTTCTGAATTACTTGCTACCGTTGCATGGGCACAAAGATTAAGAAGTTACTGTGCAATGATGAGTAGTAAGTGGAAAGTTGCTTTTTGGAATTTTTTAATATTATTTGTTGAAAAATGAAAAAGAAAATAGGAGTAATTAGATATAAAGTAGGATAAAAATAGAAGTAGGTATAACTTTAAATGATTGGTTTTTTACTAAAAAGGGAAATGTAGCAAGTAATATGAAATTTCCCAAAATGGAAAATGTAGCAAGTATTATGGAACGGAGGAAGTATAAAACAACAATTGATCAAATTATCCAAATAAACTAAACATAAGTAATCCAATGATGATCAATTCATAAGTCAATCAAACAGTAAGTCACTAAACTATTGTATCATAAACTAAGAATCATTTTAAACATATAAAAATTTTAGAATTTTAGAAAATAACCTAAAGTCGTAAGGTCATAGGTGTTAGTTATTAGAACAAAACAGAGAATCAATTGTCAAAATTAAGCAAAAACATAAGCATTCACAAGCATTCATTTAAGTTTGTTTGCTACTCTTCCCCCTTTTGGCATCAATCAAAAAGTAGGGGTGTAAACCAATCCACAGCTCTAAGGCAAGCATTAGACAAATTAAGATAGTAAGCAACAAACTAAGAAAATAAATGCCAAAACATAAATCAAGAAAGCACGCATATAAACATCATAGACCATGGGAATAGAAAATAAAGATGATATAAAGGATGAAAAGTAGTGGGTTAGTAAGTAGCATAAGCAAAACTTAGATTGTTTTGTACCCCAGTTGGTACATTAAAAGCAAAAGAAAATATTGTTTAAAGATTACATATAAAATGGGCCAACCAAACATTAAATTTTTAATTGAAAACAGAAGCAGGAGGGATCAGGCAGCAGGCTCCTCATCAACAAATTCAGTTTGCACCTCTACTGTGTCAAGCTTCGCACCAAGACGTGTTTCCATGTCGGTGAGTTGCTCAGCAATGGTAGATAGTGAGGCACGAACTTCACTTTGAAACGCAATGAGTTGAGACTGCAAGGAATCAAATTTACCAAGGATAAGATCAATTGGAGTTGGAGGAAAAGGTGAGGCATCCCTATCAAAACCAGTAGGTGTTGGTGAAGTGGGAATTGGTGATGGTGGTGATGATGGAATGTCAACTGGTGCGGGTGAGTCTGGTTTTGGTGATGGTGGGGTTGGAGAAGTAGTGTCATCATGTTGGCTCGAGGAACCTTTGGAAGCCAACCTCTTGCTCTTTCTTGGTGTGAGCACAGAAGTTTTCTTGATTTTCTTTAGAGGCACATGAAGGTCCTCATCATCTTCCTGTTCCATTTCTCCCTCTCCCTCAACCTGTTCCCCCTCACTCACAGCATCCTCCTGTTCCCTATCAGTTTCTGCCTCAGTAATGGTAGTGGGAACATCCTCCTGATCTTCTTTTTCTTCTTCCTTTACTTCCTCCTCCTCTTCTTCTTTTTCAACTTTTTCTTCTTTTTCTTCATCAGAACTTACATCAACCTCCTCAATGGCATGCTCTAGAATCCCCTTTTCGTTTAATTGGAGGTGCAAATTGGTAAGGCACCTCTCACTTATCTTATTATTGGCGCTCATGGGAAATTCTAGTCCATCCAATGGGACTCCAAACTTCTTAAAAATGCAAGTTAATAAGCCACCATATCCAACCATAAGGCCTTTCTCAATGCACTCAGACAAATGTGATACTATTAATGAAGGAAAATTAATTTTAATGTGATTAGCCATGCAGTAGATCAAGGTTGCATCTCGTAAATTTACTTCACTCCGCTTAGAGTTGCGGGGTAAAATAAACCTACGGGCAATGTTGTAAAGAAGCTTGTGTAGTGGAGACAGAGACATATGACTAAACCTCTTTTTGCTTTCTTGACCAAGAAATTTTAAAACAGTCTTTTCAGTAATACCAGAAAAAACGATCTTTGACCCAACATAATATGTGTCAAACCCTACCACTGGAATTTCGAACCATTCCCCCAACATTAAGCTATTAAATTCAATTTTAATATCTTTAATGACGCTAGAACAAACCCCATTGTCGATTGTGAAATTTTGAATGAACTCTCTCATGAGATGTGGATAAATAGGATTACAAGAAAAATTGCTCATTAATTCCTCCCACCCTTGATTACTCAAAATAGTGTGTAATTGAGGAAAGGGAGTAGAATCATACCAATACTTGTTTAAACCAAATCCTACAGACATCTCTTTGGCTACCTCCTCTGCACAATCAGGATCCATGACCTTGGCCTTTTTCGCCGGTTTTGAAAATGAGCTTCCTTTGGTGGAAAAAGCCCTTTTTGTGCCAACATGCATGGGTTTTGAAGATGATTTGGGTTGTGATGAGGGAGTTGATGATTGTGGGTTGTCGGATGAAGGGTGAATGACTTGTAGAGGTTCCGGTTGTATGAACTTGGGTGCCTTTCCTTTGGTGTTCTTGGTAGATGAAGTCTTGGGAGTTTTCATGGTGATGGTGAGTTGATTTGAGGAAGGTTAGGGATTTGAAGAAGGAAGGTGGGTTGACGGTTTTTGAAATGATAAAGGAGAAGTTGTACTTTGGTAATTATGGTAATTGATTGATGTGACGTGAGGAGTGGGTTATATAAAGTGTGTGAAGAGACAGTTATGAAAAGGAGTACAACTTCTTGAATTAGTTTTAGCGTATGAACCAAGTGAGGTAACGAAAAGTTTAAGTGTAAGTTCGTTGAATTTGTCGATTAAGATAACTACTTTCCGAAACACCTCGATGATCCGTCTTCCATTTTATAAAATAATGTTGGCTCACTGAAATAAAATAAAATAAAGAAAATGCTGGAATTTGTGAAAACTAAAATATTTGTGATTTTTTAAAAATAAATTATAATATGTGGATAATAATATATAAAATAATAATATACAAAATAAATTTATGCTACTTGGTCTAATCAGTTCAAACATGCAAGCAATCAAGATTAAGTTTAAGACATAAATTTAAATAGAAGCATACCCAAATCTCGCAATGATTGAATAATCAATCTTGGTTATTGTGGTTGATTGAACCCTTCCGATTTTTCAAGATGTTTTGAGGAGAAATACTAGCATTAAACTTTAGTGAAGCTTGATCATACCTAGCTCCAACCTCATCTTTTCAAATTGTTCTCTTGGAAGTGGTTTAGTCATAATATCTGCAACTTGATCACTAGTATTGACATGTTTAACAATAATATTTTTATGCTCTACGTTATCCTTAAGAAAATGGTGTCTAATATGAATATGTTTAACTCTAGAATGATGCACTGGATCTTTTAAAATGCAAATAGCACTAGTATTATCACAATAAATAGGAACACATTCAAGTTTAATACCAAAATCTCTTAGCTGTTGTTTAATCCAAAGCATTTGGGAACAGCAGGCTGCTGCTGCTACATATTCAGCTTCTGCAGTGGATAAAGCTACTGTGTTCTGTTTCTTGGAACTCTATGATATCAAACAAGATCCAAGAAACTGTACCATTCCTGAAATGCTTTTTCTATTCACAAGATCACCTGCATAATCTGCATCACTATACCCTTTCAAGTCATAGACATCACTTTTATTTTGCCTCGGAGGTCGAAGCGTAGTGAAGTGAACTTAAGAGATGCTACGTTGATTTACTATTTAGCAAATCATATAAAAATCAATTTTCCTTCTTTGATGATTTCTCATTTGGCCGATTGTATTGAGAAGAAAACGATGATTGGATATGGTGGCTTGTTAACCCATATATTTAAGAAGTTTGGTGTGCCTCTTGAAAGCCTAGAATTTCCTATGAGTGGTAATAACAAAATAGGTGCAAAGTGTCTTAACAACTTGCATCTTATATTAAATGAAAATGGAATTCTAGAGGATGCTAAAGATGATGTTGAGTATGTGAGTTCCGATGAGGAACAAGAGGAAGGTGAAACTGAAGTAGAAGGGGAGAATGTAGAGAATGTAGATCAGGAAACTGTTCCCACTGCCACTACTGAGGCAGAGACAAGACAGGAACAAGGGGAAACAGTGACTCAGGGGGAAGCTGTTAGTAAAGGGGAACAGGTTGGGGAAAAAGAAAAGGAGGAACTAGTGGATGAACAATCTAGTTCAGAGGATGAGGATCTCAATATACCTCTTAAGAACATCAGGAAATCATCCAAGAGTTCTTCGTGCCTTAATGCTGATATTGCCTCTCCAACCCCACCATCACCAAAGCCAAGTTCACCTATACCACCATCACCAATAGCCACTACTCCACCACCATTTACATCACCACCATCACCCTTACCCACTGGTTTTGATGATCCCACTACTATCCCTCCTCCGCCTATTACCCTTGCTCATGTCCATTCTACACTACTTGATATGCAGTCCCAATTATGTGCCTTTCAAAGTGAAGTTCGTGCCTCACTATCTACCATTGCTGAGCAACTCACCGACATGGAAACACGTCTTGGTGCGAAGCTTGACACGGTGGAGGTGCAGACTGAATACGTTGATGAGGAGCCTGCTGCCTGATCCCTCCTTCTTCTGTTTTCAATTAAAAATTTAATGATTGGTTGGCCCATTTTATTTGTAGTTTCTAAACAATATTTTCTTTTGCTTTTTGTGTACCAAGCTGGGGTACAAAACAATTTATGTTTCGATTATGCTACTTACTAACCCATAACATTTCATCCTTTATATCATCTTTATTTTCTATCCCCATGGTCTATGATGTTTATATGCGTGCTATCTTGATTCATGTTTTGGCATTTATTTTCTTAGTTTGCTGCTTACTATCTTAATTTGTCTAATGCTTGCCTTAGAGCTGTGGATTGATTCACACCCCTACTTTTTGATTGATGCCAAAAGGGGGAAGAGTAGCAAACAAACTTAAATGAATGCTTGTGAATGCATTTGTCTTAAGCTTAATCTTGACATTGATTCTCTGTTTTGTTCTTATAACTAAAACCTACGACTTTAGGTTATACTTTAGTTTGTTCTAAAATTTTTATATATGTTTAATTTGATTCTTAGTTTATGATACAATAGTTTGGTGACTTACTGTTTGATATACTATGAATTGATCATCATGGGATTACTTATGTTTGGTTTATATGGATAATTTGATTAATTGTTGTTTGACATGATTTATTGAATATCACTTTGTTTATCCTTGATTCTCAAAACTCATGATATTTTGATTTACTTAGATTGTTGTGTTTCTTATTTTATGTTTCTTAGTTTTTTTTTTTTATGTATTATTATAGTTATATTTATTTTTTATTTTGTCTTGTTTTTAATTTAAAAACTTAAGTCATGTTTAACCACTTGATTTTCGAAAAAAAAAAGTTTTAAAATTTTATTTAGTAGAGTAATATGTTTACATGAGAGTTTAGTAAATTATTTGTAACGATTTAATTTACTAGATTTAGTTGAATGTGTGTTAATCTCAAGCATGTTCATTATATTTGTTTTACTCTGTTTTTATTAAGTTTGTTTATAAAGTTTGTCATCATCAAAAAGGGGGAATTTGTTGGCCCATTTGGTTTTGATGATAACATAAACTTTAATAAACAAACATATTTTGTCTTTGAGATTGTTTTGATAGGTCAAATATCCGATCTTTATAAGGGTCGTTGATGGACCATTAAGCGTTGAAAAGGGATTACTAAGTGACTGTTCCAAGATCAAGTCAGAGTTCGAAGATTGGTCAATCGGAGACAGTGCAGTGTTCCCAGATCAGCGGTCAGAGGAGGAGTCAACAAAAATAATTAAGAAAATAATTTTTAATTTTATTTTTCTTTTTTAGTTTTGTTGTACGGATGAATTAATCTAGGATGCACAAGGAAATTAATTAAGAAATTAAGATAACTAACTCCTAAAAATATTCCTTAAAATTAGGATCTTAAAATTAGTTTTCTTAAAGTGTCTTAGCTATTTTTAGCTAAAAGACAAGAAAACTTGGAGTAACTACCAAGCTTTCCTCACCACTCACTCACGTAATTAGCCCTCAACTCCCACTATCTTTGATCATGGGATTATGGCTAAATTGGATCTAAAAATCTATTTAAAGGATTTTTCTACAACCGGCACATTTGGTGATCAACAAGGAGAGAAATATTCATGTAAAATCTTTAGAGTTCTCCTATGGAGATCAAGGGAGAAAAATAATCACTCATATCATTCGAGTGCTCCCTTGGTGATCATTTGAGAGAAAATTGTTTTTCCGAAAATATTTGTGCCCAAAATATTTCGTGAGGTTTTCAAAATTCAAGAAGAGGAAATCTTGATTGATTTTAATTGCTAATTAATTTCAAGATTTAATCCTTGTGCTATTCTTGATTTGATTCATCCATTTTAGATAAATCTTGTAAAGGGTTTATTTGAGTGAATTTGTTATTTAGACTTGGGTAAGTCTAAAGCGAAGAGAGAAGAGTAGAGAGAAGAGAAACGGTAAGGAGTTACCGAGAGTAGAGAAACGGTAAGGAGTTACCGAGAGAAGAAAAAGAGTAGAGAGAAGAGAAAGAGTAGGAGAAGTTATTTTATGTAATAGAGGAGTGATTTACATAAAATAATAGGGAAGAGAAATCCCTAGTGGGTCATGGTTCTTTTTCCCACGTTAAATCTTGGTGTTCCTTTTAATTTTCTTTTATATTGTCTTGAGTATTTTTAATATTCGAATTCCGCAAAAAAAAGGGCTAAAAATACTCAAAAGGCGAAAGTAACAATTCACCCCCCCTCTTGTTATAGTTCATTGTCTCTAAGTGTTTCTACAAAGTTTATGTTATCATCAAACCAAATGGGCCAACAAGGTGTATGTACAATTATATTTATGTATATTATACATATTATAATTTGGTGATAATTAATGCTGATTATCGATGATTGATTATTGTTAAATATTTATTATTTTATAATTAATGCTGATATTTATTATTTATTATACAAATATCATTAAAACAAAAAAAAAAAAAATAAAAAAAAAACTCTTAACAAAGGTTGCGAACAAGGGTCAACCGCGGCCAAAAAGTTGACCAAAAATTAGGTTTCTGAAATCATGTTATTGGCTACGGACAGGCCTTAGAACCGCATCCAATGATTAACTTTTTTGCTACGTTTTTTAATCGCAGCCATTGTTTTATATAATTAGTTGCTACCACAAGGGCTTGGGTCCAAAACTGCAGCCTATAGTGGCATAAAAACCGCAGCCAATAGGCTTTTTTCCACTAATGAGAGGGCAAGAATTGGGTATGGGGATAATGTGTGCTATCATTGCCACAAGAGAGGCCATATTCAATAATCTTGTAATAAGTTGAAGAGAGATCTTCGAAATTTGAAACTTTTGAATGAGACGAGGAAGCCAACTATGGAGATTGGTGATGATGAGCTAAAAGAGAAGAAAAGAGAAATTTCATTTGAGAAGGATGATGTGCTCCCAAGCATTTGTGATAAGGGCCTTGTGATGAAGGGTAATTGTGATGCTGATAATGGTGATTGGATGTTTGATTCCGTACACTGATATCATATTTGTGGAGACAAAAGCTTGTTTACAAGGGTGATGGTTGTGAACATGAAAAGGTGACCTTGCCTAGTGGTGAGGAGGAAGTTGTGATAGAAGTCTTTAGATAGGTGCATTTGAGAATGCAAAATGGCTTATTGAGGAAGCTCAGGGGTGTGAGATATATTCCTAAGATGATGAGGAGATTAGAGAAGATTGAGTACATCATAAAAACTCAAAGTAATGGAGTTTAGAAGGTGGCAAAGGGATGCTTAGTGCATTTAAAAGGAGTTATGTGGCAACAATGGCTATGTGTTGCTAAGGGATAGAGCTTGGATCATGTTGAGATCGGGGTATAAGACTCAAGTCACAAAAGAGAGTGACACTTGTGGATCGTGACTACCGTGAAGGGTGGGGAACTAAGAAAGTTGTCGATGGGTTTAATTTGGAGGGAGAGCCAAGAATTTAAATCTTATGTTGATGTGTTGATTGTGACACCCAAAGGGCTGACTTTTGGTGATAGAAATAATTTTGACCTTGATGGGGAGATTGCTAGTACAAGTGCCAAATTATTTAAGTGTGACTTGATGACTCAAGATAAGACACATCAAGTTGTGAGCAACGATGAGTATGTGAGGGAGTTGAGTATAGGGAATGTAGAGCGTATGGGGCGCATTAGGGTGAGCAATGAGGTAAGGCATGTGAAGTGGGTTGCTCGAACAAAGCAACAAGAGAGCATTACAGTGGCTGCTCGACCAACTGCTCGTTCAAGCAATCTATGCAAAGGCAAATAGAAGCTTTCTGACTATGTGCTCGTTCGAGCACTTGAGTGCCTTGTTCGAGCACATTGCCTAGGATGTTGCTTTGGACTGTTTAATGCACAATTAAGGCATTGAAAGGGTGTATTATGGGGAAACTTAACTAGAAATTATGGTGGACATTATTCCTAAATTTATTGCTAGGTTTATTGTTGAAGTTAAATATTCATTAAGAGAGCGCTTAATTGTCGTGTTTGATGTAATGGTGTTAATGTGCTTTGATGGTGAGTTAAGTGAGAATTCTAGAATGATGAATGAGCCTCTATAAAAGGGTACGTCATTCTTAGAATCAAATTACCACAGCATACATAAACACATTGTGAGAGGGCTATTACATTGTATGATACTTGAGAGTGCCGATGTATTAGTACTGTGAGTTCTAAATTGTGAAATATATGGCTTAAGAGGTTGTTCTCAAGTATGAAAGTTTATTCATTGTCGAATCCATTAATAAAAATAAATTGTTGAGGGGGAGGTATCCAAAATACCTTATTAAACTTGTGTGTTTTGTCTCTTTTGTTCATACTTTGTTTTTCATAAATTTCTATATGTGTTCTTTGCCGTTGTTGAGGTCTAGACATTCGCTCTTTCACCTACTATTATTTCAAGGAACAGGTTTAGAAGATATAAGTAGGAAAAAAAATTGAGAAATTCCAAGTTGTAATCCTAAGATTTTGGGTTTTTCACGTGGTAACCAAAATTTTAAAAAAAATCCGCATGATAACCCTGAGGTTTATCAAATTATTCCACCATGACCCTCTTGCACATAAAACGTTGGCAAAACGTTAACAAGCATTAATTTCGAAGCTTTATGACTGTTGTATTTTGAGGAAAAGCATTTCAAACTCTAGCATCTTTGTTTGGGGGAAAAGATATGATTTGGATGAAAGATGGTAGAATTGGGGTTTATATTTTGAGGAAAAAGGTCGAAATTGATGACATTTCAAATGGTGAGTCGCAATAAATTAGTGTACAACCAACCATAAAGCTTCAAAATTAATGTTTGCTAACGATTTCATGTGCAAAAAGGTCACAGTGTAACAATTACCTGAACCTTAGGGTTACCACGTGGATTTTAAAAAAGTTTTGGATACCACGTGAAAATCCCTAAACCTCAGGATTACCGCATCAAATTTCCGAAAAAATTTCTCAATATTTACCTGTTTGAGACACTAGTTCAGCAGATGGTTTGTTGATCAATAGTAAAAAACTAATGAGCATTTGACAAAGTTCTCTGGGCAACTAAATAGTAGGGATGGCAATTCAGTCCGAATCCGACCCTGATCCGACTCGACCCGAGGTTTTTTATCCGATTCGACTCCGAGCTGGAAAAAATCCGACTCCGACTCCGATTATACAATCCGACTCCGAGCTAGAGTCGGATCGGAGCTGGACCTTAAAAAAAATCCGATAATCCGACCGACTCCGACTCCGATCCGACTCCGACTCCGACTCGACCCGAGTCCGACTCGACCCGACTCGACCCGATTCGATCCGACATCCGACATCCGACTCAACTTTTAATTTAAGGCATTTTTATATTTTCAAAATTTTAAATTTTATATGAAAATAAGTTTATTCTAAGCAAAATTGCAAATTTGACATCTGACTATATGAATATGAGTCATGACTCATGAGTTACTAATTACATTCACATTGTAAGAGAGATTGAATATTGTAAATTTAATCAAGTTGAATGATTGAAATTTACATTCACATTGCAAATTTGACATCTGACTATATGAAAATAATCGATTAGATTATTATAGACTTACAGTCTTACATAGTGTTGACTTTTGAAGTTATTTAAGTATAATAAAACCTAAAACTAAGTTAAATAAACTATTAGAATTATGGTATTAGTCTATATACTAATTAATATTAATCAATTAGATACTATATCGATTGTTTAATAAAGATTTAATTGGAAGTTAGAACTTGTCTAATATAGTTATATAGACTTGAAACAATGTCGTTAAATTGTAACTGAAATTGAATATTATAAGTTTGATTAAATTGAATGAACAAAACTAATCAAAATAATTGATTAGACTATTATGGAATATGAACTCATAGAGTCACGATCTTACATAGTTTTTAAGTTATATAAGTATAATGAAACCTAAAACTAACTAAATTAAACTATTAATCCATATGATAATCAATTAGATAGTTAATCGATAATATATCAAAGATTTAGTTCTAAGTTGTCAATTATTATGAATAAAACGAAATTAAACCGCTAATAACAAATTAAAATTTTTTTAAATTATATTTAAATCTCTAATAACCTCATAATTCTATATAATTCTTATTCAATTTTATTGTTAACTAGCTTTTGTAAGAAATTAAAATTGTATTTTTACCATTAATTATATTTAAGCCATTGATGAATGATGAATGAATGGTATTGATGATATCCATCTCATCAATTCTTACAAAACTACAATAGCCAATCACATTATGTCACATGGATGTTAGATTCTAGCCATTGATTTCAATATACTTTTAATCTTAGCCCTTTAATTAATTATATCAAAAGAATAAAAAAAATAAAAATAAAAAAAATCCTAAGGCCAATCACATCCGTCCCACTTTCCCTCCCAAAGACCCAAAAGGCCAAACTCTCAATTCTCAAACTCAAACAGAGAAAGTCTAAAGTACTAAACCCTAATACCCTATTCTCATACCACCCCATCCCCACCGCAGTCAATCACATCCGTACCACCCCACCGCAGCCTCGCAGACCACCGCGACACAGCCCACCGCGACACAGCAGGTCCGCAGCCACCGCAACACAGCCCAACGCAGGTCCACGTCCACGATTTTGATTTTTATGATTTTGATTTTGTTATTTTGTTGTTGTTTTTGTTAATTTTGATTTTATTTTGATTTTGATTTTATTGATTTTGTTTATTTTGTTGTTGTTTTTGTTGATTTTGATTTTATTTTGATTTTGTTTTTATTATTTTGTTTATTTTGTTGTTGGTTTTTCATTTTAAGATATTGTTGTTGTTTTATTTATTTTATTTATTTTGTTATTTTGTTGTTGTTTTTGTTGATTTGATTTTGTTTTTGGTTTTCATTTTAAGATATTGTTGTTTGTTTTATTTATTTTGTTGTTGTTTTTTTTGATTTTGATTTTATTTTGATTTTGTTTTATTATTTTGTTTATTTGTGTTGGTTTTTTCATTTTAAGATATTGTTGTTGTTTTGTTTTATTTTGTTTATCTACTAAAATAGTATAGAATTGTTGGTTTACTAAAGTCGTATAGAATTTTTATTCAAACAGGGATGGACTTTGAGAATGAACTACCTAGTCCGAAAACTCCTATTACTCCACAATACTTTAGAAAACTAGTGAAGATGTTGAATGTGGAGAGGGTCTGTATTATTGGTTGCTAATGGGTAGAAAACTACTTCTGTTGTATGGAAAACATTTTACTCAAGTACAAGTTGGTAAAGAAATGAAAGCAAAATGTAGTGGTTGTAAGAAATTGTTTGCTGGGGGTGGTAAAAGTGGAACCACACATCTAAAGGATCATTTGAAAAGATGTTTGAAAGTGAAAAAACTATGTTGATGTGAAACAACAACCTTTTGAAACCAACTGTGAAAGACTCTCCTAACATGTCAGAATTGGTAGCAAATACAAGTTTAGTCAAGAATATCTAGAAATGCGTTAGTTAGCATGATTGTGAATCATGAGTACCCTCTTGCTATGGTTGATCATATTGGATTTAAGAGATACTCTAATAGTTTGAATCCCGATTTTAAAGTGATTTCAAGAAACACAATAAAAGCCGATATATTTAGGGAGTACAATGAAGAAAGACGTCGGTTAGAAAAAGTTCTAGCAAAGAATAAATCTAGGATTGCTTTCACAAGTGACATGTGGACTTGCACCAATCAAAGAAAAGGGTACATGGCTGTGACAGCACACTATATTTGACGATGATTGGGTTTTGCAGAATCAACTTATCAGGTATTTCCTTTACTTTAATCAAACAATATTTTATTATCAGGTCTAGAATCTTATTTGTTTCTATATGATGTTGATTAGGTTTCTTTATTTCATGCCCACACAACAAGTACACAATAAGCAAGACCTTGGTTGAATGTTTGAAAAGTTTTAATTTGGATGAAAAGATTCTACCATTACCCTTGATAATTGCACAACAAATGATGTTGTTGTAGATGTTTTGCTTGAGAAACTTCAACCTTCTAAGCTTATGTTATATGGCTCTTTTTTGCATATGAGATGTTGTGCACATATTTTGAATTTGGTTGTTCAGATGGTTTAGAAATAATTAGTGGTGCAATTGAAAAAGTCCGAAGTGTTGTTGCCTTTTGCACTTCATCGCCAAATAGATATGAGAAGTTTGAAGATGCTTGCAATTATTGTAGGATTCCTATTACTAAAAAACTACAATTAGATTGTAAGACTAGATGGAATTCATGTTCTGATATGTTGCAAGTTGCTCTTTATATAAAGATGCATTTACTAGATTAGAAACTAAGGTTGGAAAAAGTGGAAAAGAAAAGTTTAGGTTACCAAGTAAAGAAGAGTGGAAAATGGCAAGTGACATTGTGATAAATTGGCGTGTTTAGTAGGACAACTGAGGCTTTCTCCGGTAAAAAGTATCCTACTGCCAATCTTTACTTTCAAAAATTATGTGAATAAGGCTTAACTTAAGAAGATGGAAAAGTTGTGGAAATACAGTAATTGAGTCTATGGCTAAAGCAATGATTTTAAAGTTTGATAAGTATTGGGAAGTGGTTAACGGCATGTTGTCTGTGGCTTCAATATTGGATCCAAGAAGAAAATTCGAATGTGTATCTTTTTATTTTGAACTTCTTTGTGAAGATACTGCTACATTAGAATGTGAAAGGATATTAAGAATTTTGAAGGATTTGGTGAATGAATATGAGACAGTGCCTAATGAAAAATTTTACTCCTTTTTCACCTCATCACATTCAAACAAGTATAATAAGAGATAATTGATGATTCAAGTGATGTTGAGGGCTTATGGGGAAAAGCATGTTTCTAGCCAACCCAAATAAAAAGCCACGCAAATGTGAATTAGAGATATATTTAGGAGGAAAGCGTGGTGGATGAAAACCAAATTCAACTTGTTGGCATGGTGGAATGCGGAATCGAGCAAGTTTCCTACACTTTCTAAGATTGCTAGAGACTACTTGCAGGCCTATTTCAACTATTGCTTCTTGAGAGTGCTTTAGCACTGGTGGTAGAGTTATTGGACCTCATCGTAGTAGGCTTCTTCCTGAGACTGTCGAAGCTTTGATGTGCCTTCAAAGTTGGAGGCGTATGGAATTCAAAGGTACTTAACTTTTTACATCAGTACGTACAATTAAGAAATTATAATTATATTATTTATTAATCTTGTTATTTCTAATTTGTAGACGCTAAAGCAAATCCCCTTCAGTATGCCCCGATTTTGAAGACGAGGATGTAGAAGCTATAGAAGAAGAATGATGTTGTAATGTTAAGCATGAAGAATTGAAGACTTCATCATTGTAATATTTAATGTTTTCAAAAAAAATGTTTGTTAATGTAATTTTAGGGAACTAAGGACTATTTTGCTTATTGACTTATTGTAATTGCAAGACTAATATTTCTTATTAAAGTTGAATTTGAAGACTAATCTATATTAATATTTTCGTGCTTTAAAATCATAAATGTAGTATCGATAAAAATAAATCTTGATAATAATCCGAAGTCCGCCGGATGTCCGAGAGTCCGAGTCGGAGCAATGGTGGAGTATGCATACTCCGACCCGAGTAGAGGTGGACTGAAAAAAAATAGTCCGAGATTTATTCGGAGCAAACTCGGAGGGTGGATAGTCCGAGCCGAGTCCGACCCATTGCCATCCCTACGATGCATTGATCATCTGCAGGTGTATTGCTGATGTTTAGTTTTAGCAGCGTACACGACTTTCTCATCTTTCATCTTGGTTAAATGATCAGCGGAAATTCCGGGTGTAAAATTTTGTGTATAATTGTAGCAAAGTACTAGTACTACTAGTATATGATCTTGACATATTGATTCAGACATTTGTGCCCTACTAGACTACCCTCTAACCTATCCTATTAAACTTATCGTACAAATTTTTCAGGTGCTATCTTCTTTTGCATTTTTATTCGAGTCTGTTTGATAAATGACAGTTGATTTGAGATGCTGACCGGTTTAACGAGTTGAAAGTATTGACGAATTTGCTTATTGTTAAACTTGTCGATTAAATCAACTACTACTTCATTATGAAGATGTTTTAGAGGTGCTGACTGTTTATCAAAAGAAAAACTAAGTTAAAAAGTCAAGATTTCCTGTTTATAAGAAAAAACGGTTAAAATTGTTCAAACATTAACGTAAAGACAAATAAATCTTTATTTTTTGTATTGAATATAAAAGTCCAAAATTCAAAATCACCTCCGAGCCCACTTAGCTACCCCTTGTTGAACCCTAACCTACTCTCCTCATAGGATATGCTTTATAAACGACATTTATAATCTATTTTTTTCAATTTAAAACCTATCGAGCTAGCTAGATCCAAAGAAATAATGAAAAATTATTGAGGTGAAATAATGAAAAATTATTGAGGTATATTAACATGTCCTTGATTAATAATTTTGTTGAAACACATAAAAATGGCATGGCACATCAATAGGTCATGCCGTCATGTGATATAATATGATATATAAGAAAAAGGAGAACGTATAATTCTCAATGGATAGTAACTTAAAATGAAGGTATTATATTTGATTTGACATGGTAGAAGGGAAGTGGAAAAAAACCAAAAGTTTATGTACTATTTCATTCTATACTTTCATTAATTTTATGAAATTATTTTTTTAATGTCACAATATCTAGATATAGTGTAAGAAAACAAGCATGATGCATGTAAAGACTATAATATATATGTGTGATTATGTGTTAACTATAGTACATCATAAATAGTTATATAAGACATTTTCACGATAAGACATGTTCTGTATATAAATTAAATAATTACATTTATGAGAATGTAAACTCTTTAATTTAAGATCATCTCGCCTAAGAAAAATCTTAATTAGTTACCATACAAGTTTTATATTAAACTTAAAATATAATGATCATCTTTAGTGTATATAATTAGTTTTCACTTAATATTTTCTCTTTTAATTCAAAAAATTAGTTTAAATAGACAAAAAAATTTTAAATTAAAGGATTATTAACTTATTAATTAGTTATTTTAGCTAATTTTCTATCACTATTGAATATATTATCACCTTTTGGCACCTAGATCATAAAAACAAATGACAAACTCTTATTAGTTTTGACGAATCTTAACCCATAAATAACAAAGGCAAAGTAATTTATCAAATAAAAATAACGAGTAAGATTTGAGCTCTCTTACAATTATCGTTTTTTAATTATTTGTACGTATTCTATTTGTTGTGTAAATTTAGCTAGTTGATTACTATGCTGGACAACGTAGATTGTAAGTTGCAGGTTTTCGAAAAGTTGCAGGTTCCTCTCTTTGAAGACCCATTTTGAGCCGAGGGACTCTTTGACTGTACTCTCCTGTATACATATGAGTTGTCGTCTATCTTCCCTCCCCATAATCTGACCATAGATTGATACACTGGGTATAATGATGATGATTTGAACCTCCAACCTAATAATAATTTACCCATATTATTTTATTTTAATAATTATATAATATTTTACTTTTATTTAATATTTTCAAATTTTTTTAAGATAATCGTACATATTTAAGCCCAACAAAGGACCGCCCCTCGTTAGTTGTTACTTTCAATCACTTCTTTCGGACTTGATGAATCAAAATATATAAATAGAGATTAGTTTAAATAGAAAGAATTAACCGTCCAACTCAATTTGCATTTCTTTAGTGGGGTAGTGATCGAAAAAATGAATAGCGATGGCTTAGTTGACCTATTAGACATGGTTTATTAATAAGTGCTATTTACTTTTTGTATGATAAAATCTCGATGTGGTTCTATCACACAACTACACAAGGCGCAACACATGAAAACAAAGGGCAACGTAAACGTAGCACATGTGTAGTTTACAAAGGGTCTATATAGGCAACGACATTTGATAACCATGTGATACTAAATTCAAAAACTAACATGTCAGTCATATAGTGATGTGTTAAGGAATCAACTCAATTAAAAGTTTAAAGCTTACCCCAGAATATGTTTTATACTCTAACACGCCCCCACACGAGAGCCCCTTGGGCTAGAAGTGTGGATGCAACACAGACTCTCCTCATACTTGGTGCTAAATATTCCACTTAAATGAGGGGTGGTTGAGATTCGAACCCGTGATCTCTTGTCACGTTGGGTTCTGATACCATGACAAGATGATGGATGTTAAATTTAACAGATTTTAGTGTTTATTCGTTTTGGTTCAAGTGATGAATATAAGGAATTACACGCCTTATATATCTACCTGTTGACTCTATATATATACTTCTTCTATTCCATTTTTTCTTCCTGTTGCAATTTTTGTTGGTAAGGGTGGCAACCGCAATGAAAGTGACTCCATGTGAGTTTGTATGGTATATATACGTCTATAGTATAGATGTCTCTCAAGAGCCCAACCCATAACTCCCTTTTAACTTACAAAATCACCAATCAGTTTTTTTAAAATTTATAATTGGGTCAGCTTCAAAACAAAAATTCTTACTTGAGACCGTGTTCTGTAAAGACCTAATCCAATCCTAAATCTATATTTACAACTCTAAATATTGATTTGAGTTAAACTATTAAAAGTCGTCTTTACAAAAGACGGTCTCTCAAGAAAGCACCTGAATTTTCAAATATTCTTAGATTAACAAGACGTTCAAAATATTGTAACGGTTATGTATCAACGTTCGTACCCTTCCAAGCTAACATAATGAATGGATGATAAAGCATCATAATTGGATACAAATAAACAATGGTACTAGGTTATCCTCATTATATTAAAAGTGGACATGCTACCTAATACAAATTGACAAATATTAACAATGCAACACCTAATCATAAGTTATTTATTATTGCAACTTGCAAGACTCGAGAGGAAAACCTGGTAAGAAGAATATTATGTACGAGGAAAATGCTTAATATTATATTACTTGTTCTGTCTCTTTTATTTTGCATTATTTTTATTTTTATTTATTTTACTTATTTTATACTATTTTTCAGACAATGGTTGCACTCTTCTTCTTTTAATTAATCTTATTTACAAATTTATTCGTTATCATCATCTTTACATTTAATTTTTATTTTCCAATTATTTTTGTCTCATTTTCTAACCCGAACTTTCTTTTACGTTAAATTTCACTTATTGTGCAACTAATGCGAAATAAGATACATAAATGAAATATAATTTTTTTTTCAGTTTCAATTTACTCGCAACATTGGAAATACTTGTACTATTCACTTATTTTCTTTAAATTTTGATTAATTTGTAATTTAAATATAGTCAAATGAGATCTTGTTTGATTCGTCTTAATGCAAAGATTATTCATATCAAGTTTTTATAGTATTCTTATACATAGTTATATATATTAAGGATTAAATAAATGTATTGGACTGTGTGAAAAAGTAAATGTTGGAAATATTTTGAAATAGAAGAAATATTTTTGAAAATAAAAATAAATAAATACCTCAACTAACAGACAAAAAGTTTCGATCCAAAAATATAAAAGTTTAAAATTGAAATTAGTAAACTTTTATTAACTTTAATGCAATTTGCACATTGAAACGGGGGACCTTGAAAAACCTCCGTACGAGGATGGCCGAGACGTGGAGTCGTGGACCCTGCCACTACACCGACCGCGCTCAATGCGACCTAATCTTCTCATTTAAATAAAAATGACAATAGTACTTTAATTTAAAATTACTAATTTCAACCCAAAAAAAATTGCTAATCTAAAGTAAAACACATATAATAATAATAATAATAATTTTTGAAATTATAATAATTATTATTATTATTATTATTATTATTATATTATTATTATTATTATTATTATTATTATTTATAATAATAAGTATTTTATATCATAGAAAGAGGCTTTACAAGAAGTTGGTGGGGAGTCAAGCACAGAGCAACAAGCCGAACACATACACCCTTTAAATACAAAAAGTCAGCCTGTGAAAAATGTACACCCTAGATTTGGTGCTGCTAGAGCTGCTCAAAAAATAAAGCAAACCTTGAAAACAAGTTGAGCGCACGCATCTTCTCCTAACTCGCCGATATATAAGTATTTTTGAAATTTTGAATTTTTTGATCAATATAAAATCACATTTTACTATGTAGTTGCAATAGATTATAATTTTGTATAATAAAAATTCTAAATTCGTGCTAGGTTTATGATAGATATATTTTGATCGAATAAGAATATTTAAGTTATTGGTTTTTAGTTTTTTTACACACTCTCATATTTCAAGCTTACATTTTAATTTTTTTTTCTCTTTTCTCACAAATATTTAGGTTATTCATTGTGATCCAAAACAACATATACCTAGATAAATTACAAGTAACTTTGATCATGGTGATCCGAGTTATATTAAATGGTGTTAACATGTAACACATAAAATTACAACTAGTTTTCTACTATACATTTTCAGAGATAAATAATTCTTCAACTCACGTCTACTTAATTTTTGAGTTTGCCTTACTAACAATAATATCTCCTTGTTTCATAATATTTGCTATAAGTTTTTTTAACTGTTTCATATGATAACTTATAAATTATACTATTTCTTTCTAGCTACTTTATTCTTACTTCATAGCTCATTTACTCTTGTAGTTTTGTCATTATTCAAGGACAATAAATAATAATTTAACATTAATTAGCAATTATTTTCGTTCTTAATTTATACTTATGTAAACCAAACAGTACAATATTGTAACAATTGAAGTATATATATTAATTCCTCGAAATTACTACGTCCGTTCCTTATTGATAAACACAAAACATTACAATCAATTACAAATTTGTAATCAATTACGATAAATTTATAATCAGTTGCGAGTATTTTATAACCGGTCATGTTTTTTTCAAGAATCATTTGAGAAAAAGTACACTAAAAGTGAGGTTCACAGGGCAGCACAGATTTATTGGGTGAATTGCGTGTTGTACAGATTTAAGAAGATACACATTACGTGGACTGATAGATTCTGCTCCTTAAAACATAGGAAAAAGATAGTTAAGCCCATGTGAATTACAATTTAAAAAATGGTTCTTTTAAACTTTCCAAGGAATATTGATTGTTTTAAGTTTAGTTTTTCTAATATATTATTTAAAATTTAAATTAATTTTGTCCTTTCACATTTGTCTGTTATCAATTCTGCACTAATGAAAATTAGTGGAAACTTTAAAAATACTAATAATTTTACAAAAAAATAAATGTGATCGAACAGATTAATAATGTTAGATTATATAACATATCTTGAGACCTCAACCATCAGCTTAAGCTTTTGGTTGAGATGATTTCTTGACATGGTATCAGAGCTCCAGGTATGAGAAAGTCTGAATTACATCCACGCTTCTAACCCAAAGGGCTCTCGTGTGAGGAGACGTGTTAGAATGTATAACATATTCTGAAATCTCAACTATAAGCTTATTGAGTTGGTTCATTACAATTAAAAAAAAGTTTGTGAAACACACAGAGTAATTTATGGTGATTCCGATCCAAGTTAGCCAATGTTGTAAAAGAAGAACGTTACATTTAAATGTATTTTATTACTTTATTATAACATGAAGAGTTGACTTTATTCTCATGTTTTGTGGTAAGAAATATTTTGTTTTCAAGAACTAAAAAGTTAATTAAATTATCTTAAAAAAAATTAAATTCTTTATCATGAGTAATTTACCTATTAACTAAAATTGGAAAGTTAGAATTTTGTGGGACTTTGGAAGAGAAAATTAGGCTGAAAATCATGACTTATTTGAAATTTATATAATTGGTTGAAAAATAATTAAGCAATCCCATTGATTCATTAATTTATTGGAGGATTACAAGAATGTTAAAAATTCCTTATCATCGCTTAATGGTTGCATCAAAAATTACGAAACCTCATACCAAAATTAATCTCTAATATTAATTTCAATATGAAACACGAAGTAGAACACTCTATAATGAAAATCAAATCATGTTTCAATTGAATTATCTAAGTACAGTCTTTTCTAGACAAGATCATGAGGTCGAATTTCACGGCCTATGCTGTAATCCCTACAATCCCAAAAATACCCCAAATTACTTTTATAATTAGTTTATAGTAAATTAGTTATGAATTTGAGATGTACGATGTTATTTTTATGTCCTTTTGAAATTGCTACTGATAGTGATATGTTATGCAAAAATCGTCATTCTCAAACTCTAGCATTGATGAAGACTTAAAGTTATTGAATGAGTTCTCTTTATCCGCTCATATTGATAATCTATTTTGAAAAGAAGGATGAAAGACCTTATTTGAACATTTATCATAATTCACAACATGTCATATTATAATGTATGTACTTTTGATATATTTTTATAATTTTGAGTAAAATGCATTCTTCTTAAATAGACGTAGAAGTATATTGTATAAATATTTTAAAAGTTACTTGTTTTTAAGCCTATTTTTCTCAAAATAAAACTAATTGTTGAAAAAATGAAATCATAGCTAGATTTGTTTATATTTTAAGGCTTTAAATAAAAGGAAAAATTATCAAGAATAATCCAAACTATTTATGATTTCTCTACAATAATCTCACCTATTGATTAACCATGAATAATCTCAACTTTGAGGGGTATTTTCCTAGAGTAAACCCGGTGACCGGATGACTTGCTATAGCAAATTTTATTTTTTTTTTAAAAGATAAATTAAAATAAAATGTCGAAAAAAATATTAAAAAATATTCATAAAAAATTTATGATTTTTTTATCATTTAGAATTTTTATGTAAATTTAAAATTTTTTTTCTCTAATTTTAAATTAATATTCAATTTATTTTTTAGTGAATTACCTACTATAGCAGGTCATTATTCAATCTATTTTTTAGTGAATTACCTATTATAGCAAGTTATTGGATTACCCAAGTTTACTATAAGAAAATACCCCTCAAAGTTGGGATTATTCATGATTAATTAATAGGTGAAATTATTATAAGAAAATCATGAATAATTTGGATTATTCTAGATAATTTTTCCTAAATAAAATTTCAAAATAATTTTTCTTTAAAAGGGAGATTACATTTGGGAAATTTGGTTGCCTAAAGCTATAAGGTGATGGGGTGAGGTGGGAGGTCCCCTAGGATGATGTACAAAGATAGCTAAAGAGGTAAAATGTACTTGTCTCTATCATAAAATAGCCTGTCACCCAATTTTATGTTTTAGGTTTCTTGCTATTTAATGTTTTGCGTCTTCCACAAGCATTCAATAATATTGTCTTAACCTTGGTTGTTCTATCACTACAATAAATTTAACTTTTTGCGATTTTGAATTTGGTAATATTAAAAAAATAATACTAATTCGTATTTCTAGTGTAATAATTATTGGTTTT
>JAAKBH010000214.1:0-109161 GCA_019776075.1 Amaranthus palmeri | reverse complement strand
ACTGAAATTTGATTCCAAGAACCCATTGACTGCTTCATACCTTCGAAATACAACAATGGCAGTAGCATCTTCATCTCGCACCTTCTTCTACCTTTGATTTTTCGCAAAGAACATAGTAGGGCTTTTCCTCATTGCCTTCTAATTTGATGAGAACGAAGCAGGTATAACTCTCTTTTGTGTTCTTTTTCCTCTTTGTGTTTATATATAGAATCAATAACATTAATTCTTTTTACTCATCCTCGTTTTTCCTAATTTTGAAATTCAAACCAAATGATAGCATCACTTCTCCTCATTGTCAATTGATTGTGTACTCTTAAGGTTCAAATCCTTTTAATTTCTATGTGTTATGGTCTTGATTTATTCTCCTTCTTATTGTCGTTGTTTTCCCTTTCAAGAATCAAAATCTGGTCACCTAATTGATCTAATTTTTTCGAGAAAACAACAAGTATTATTCAAGCAAACAACAATCCTTTGTGAATCTTGGCTATCGATGTCCATGCTTTGAAGGTAGACTAATATTACTTTCAACAACTATCAAATACATATGCTTGTTTCATGTTTATTTATTTTTTTTATATTCTTTTTTCTTTCTCCATTATTCTACCAATTGTTTTATCATGCCTCTCATAGCCTAAAACTAAATAATTGATTAAATATTAGTATGACTAGGCTTGTTAGTATTCCACAAGGTGAGTCTTCTTCATTGATATTAGATTAATGGGTTGGAGATTTAAGATTTGTTAAGAAAGATTTGATAATGATAAAAGAGATGGGCTTGTGTTGATGATATTAATTTTGTAGATATTAACATTAGAAGTTGTGTTGGAAATATTGGGTATTAATAAAATATTGAATTAGTTGTTAATCTTGAACGGATTATTGGATTCTTTCTTGAGAATTTTTGATTTTGGGTATAACAAACAATTGTGTTTAACTACATGTTTAAAAAGATAACAGTTGTTGAGAAACCTTTAGGTGAATGTAAACGATCCTAAATTCTTGGATTATGAAGTTTTGTGGCTTATGGATTGGACTAAGTTATGGATATTGTTTGTTTATCCCTAGATTCTTTGATAGGTTTAGAAATGACCTTATGTCCTACGATGTTGGAATGCTAGAATAAGAGTCATAGTAAACCTTAGTCGTAGAAAGAGATGTAATAAGTTATGTTAGTATAGTTTTGTGACCACACGCTTGTGACGTTATGTTATTATTATGCTCCAGGATACGTTGTCGTCAAGTGCCTCTCCTAATAGTTTGCGGTGAATTGATCTTGGCTATCAGAAGCGTCGGATTTGGTGAGTAGTAGCAGTCCCTTAAAAGGGTCTGGCCAGACTACTATTTCAAAATTGTTTGCTTTATCAAATTGTTTTGAACTGATGGTTATTGATGATGAATTGATTATGATGATATTGATATGGTCAATGGATCGGGCTCACGAGCTGGTCATTGACGGAGTAGAGGGAAAACCTCCCTTACTCCTTGTATTTGAGGTGAATTGTCATTCAAATATTGACTAGCCTCACCCGAGAGTGACATAGCCTTAGAGCTATGGATGTTCCTCTCAACTAGACTCCCTGTGCGCACATAGATCTAGGAAAAGGATGTTGCTTTTAAACCGATGTTTTGAATTACTATGTTTTGTGTTTTGGATTGTTACTTCTCATTCAGTTTAATCTAACCCCCTGTTGTTTCCATCTTTTAGTTTGATTACAGGTCGGTACCAGTCGGGAACGATGGGATAATGGATGTGATTAGTAGTATACCGTGAAGATTCATTAGATTTAAGTTTGTATAAAAGTTGTAGTGTTTGTATTGGATTTTAGTAGGTGTGTAATAGTCTTTGTATATTGATTACGTTAGACTTACATAGTGCCTTTGTATGATTAATCTAGACTTTGGCTTAGATATTCGGATTTAAGATTGGCTGTTGAGGTTATGTTTTAGATATTGTGACCCTCCTCACGAGTCATGATTTAAGATTTGAGATCTTTGGGTTAGTAAACCCCGTGACGACCTGTCTTATTCAGTCAACGATAAGCCGGGTTGTTACAGTTGGTATCAGAGCCGACTCGCGACCGTGACTAATCCTAAGGGTTAGTTCACCTAGCGGGCATACAATCTTGGGAATTAGGACAAATGTGATTTGAGGATTTAGATGTTTAAGATAAGAGTTAGGAATATGAGTAAATATGATTGTGGTATTAACATAGGTGTTTTGAGTTAGTTAAGTTTAGAAATGTATATTATGAGGTGTGAGGATTACGTGATAAAACGGGGAACGCTTTAACGAGTGATCGAGGCGCTAAGAAGATTCAGTTCGTCGATACAATTCTGGAAGTAATTTTCTGTTGATGCTTATGTTTCGTTGTATATCACAAGTTCGTGTCGATTATCGTTTTCGTAGCTGGAATTAAGAAGCTCAGATGGTAGAGTTGCGGGCATGCGTCCAACAGGTCTCAGGTTCGAATACTCTTAAACGCATAGGCGAGGTTGCTTATCGAATCGTTTTACCAGCTTCCCCCGACAAGTGCGTGACGTGTTCCACGTGTCCCAGCAGAGACAACACATCAATTACGACTAACGCGTTCCAAGTGCGTGACGTGTTCCACGTGTCCCAGCAGAGACAACACATCAATTACGACTCACGCGTTCTTTAGCTCGAGCAGCTTAATTGTGATGACACCATGCTGTAGGAGGAGACACCTGTTTAGATTATAGATAGGATAACGCGCAATACACGTTGAGGTAGTGTAGTTTTTGTGAAGTGCGATGATCTAACCACATTATCGCAGAAGTCACATAGGAAGCAAAGGATGCTATGAAACACGTTTATTCTTGGTTACTTGCTCTAGTAGTCTTAAGCTTATCGTTATATCTATTACATCTCCATAGGTTGCTAAGAGCTAAGTTCAATGACGAACTTTATTCTAAGTTAGGTAGAATTGTAAGATTTCGGGGAATGCTTGGTCTTGGTGAAAGTCTTAAGGTTAGTTGGTTAATATAGTTTCTTAAGTAACTTGAGAGTGTATTCAGACAAGACTTTGGGTGTCAGTATAACTTCGAGGACGAAGTTCTTTTCAAGTTGGGTATAATGTAACATTCGAGAAAATTATTTCGGAATTTTAAAATAAATAAGTAATAATAATAATTATTACAAAAAAAAATAATAAAATAAAATAACCCTTTCTTCCCTTCCTTTTTGCGTGAAAACCAAAAAAAACCCACCCCTCCTTCTTCCTCTCACTCATTTCAAACTCATTCACAGGTATTTCCACAAAATACCCAAACCCTCTTTATTTTTTTTCTCTCATTTGAATGAGACCCAAGGTATCATCATCTTCTTCAACCATAACAATGGTGGAAACCATTCATCCTCTTCTTTCCCTTGCCTTCTTCTCTGTGCGGCATAATCGGGCAGCAAACCCAACCCTCACCGAAGACACGAACACAACTTCTCACGGTGGTTCAGCAGCCCTCACCGACGATACTTCTTGATGCTAGCACGAAATTCACTGAAATTTGATTCAAGAACCCATTGACTGCTTCATACCTTCGAAATACAACAATGGCAGTAGCATCTTCATCTCGCACCTTCTTCTACCTTTGATTTTTCGCAAAGAACATAGTAGGGCTTTTCCTCATTGCCTTCTAATTTGATGAGAACGAAGCAGGTATAACTCTCTTTTGTGTTCTTTTTCCTCTTTGTGTTTATATATAGAATCAATAACATTAATTATTTTTACTCATCCTCGTTTTTCCTAATTTTGAAATTCAAACCAAATGATAGCATCACTTCTCCTCATTGTCAATTGATTGTGTACTCTTAAGGTTCAAATCCTTTTAATTTCTATGTGTTATGGTCTTGATTTATTCTCCTTCTTATTGTCGTTGTTTTCCCTTTCAAGAATCAAAATCTGGTCACCTAATTGATCTAATTTTTTCGAGAAAACAACAAGTATTATTCAAGCAAACAACAATCCTTTGTGAATCTTGGCTATCGATGTCCATGCTTTGAAGGTAGACTAATATTACTTTCAACAACTATCAAATACATATGCTTGTTTCATGTTTATTTATTTTTTTTATATTCTTTTTTCTTTCTCCATTATTCTACCAATTGTTTTATCATGCCTCTCATAGCCTAAAACTAAATAATTGATTAAATATTAGTATGACTAGGCTTGTTAGTATTCCACAAGGTGAGTCTTCTTCATTGATATTAGATTAATGGGTTGGAGATTTAAGATTTGTTAAGAAAGATTTGATAATGATAAAAGAGATGGGCTTGTGTTGATGATATTAATTTTGTAGATATTAACATTAGAAGTTGTGTTGGAAATATTGGGTATTAATAAAATATTGAATTAGTTGTTAATCTTGAACGGATTATTGGATTCTTTCTTGAGAATTTTTGATTTTGGGTATAACAAACAATTGTGTTTAACTACATGTTTAAAAAGATAACAGTTGTTGAGAAACCTTTAGGTGAATGTAAACGATCCTAAATTCTTGGATTATGAAGTTTTGTGGCTTATGGATTGGACTAAGTTATGGATATTGTTTGTTTATCCCTAGATTCTTTGATAGGTTTAGAAATGACCTTATGTCCTACGATGTTGGAATGCTAGAATAAGAGTCATAGTAAACCTTAGTCGTAGAAAGAGATGTAATAAGTTATGTTAGTATAGTTTTGTGACCACACGCTTGTGACGTTATGTTATTATTATGCTCCAGGATACGTTGTCGTCAAGTGCCTCTCCTAATAGTTTGCGATGAATTGATCTTGGCTATCAGAAGCGTCGGATTTGGTGAGTAGTAGCAGTCCCTTAAAAGGGTCTGGCCAGACTACTATTTCAAAATTGTTTGCTTTATCAAATTGTTTTGAACTGATGGTTATTGATGATGAATTGATTATGATGATATTGATATGGTCAATGGATCGGGCTCACGAGCTGGTCATTGACGGAGTAGAAGGAAAACCTCCCTTACTCCTTGTATTTGAGGTGAATTGTCATTCAAATATTGACTAGCCTCACCCGAGAGTGACATAGCCTTAGAGCTATGGATGTTCCTCTCAACTAGACTCCCTGTGCGCACATAGATCTAGGAAAAGGATGTTGCTTTTAAACCGATGTTTTGAATTACTATGTTTTGTGTTTTGGATTGTTACTTCTCATTCAGTTTAATCTGACCCCCTGTTGTTTCCATCTTTTAGTTTGATTACAGGTCGGTACCAGTCGGGAACGATGGGATAATGGATGTGATTAGTAGTATACCGTGAAGATTCATTAGATTTAAGTTTGTATAAAAGTTGTAGTGTTTGTATTGGATTTTAGTAGGTGTGTAATAGTCTTTGTATATTGATTACGTTAGACTTACATAGTGCCTTTGTATGATTAATCTAGACTTTGGCTTAGATATTCGGATTTAAGATTGGCTGTTGAGGTTATGTTTTAGATATTGTGACCCTCCTCACGAGTCATGATTTAAGATTTGAGATCTTTGGGTTAGTAAACCCCGTGACGACCTGTCTTATTCAGTCAACGATAAGCCGGGTTGTTACAGTTGGTATCAGAGCCGACTCGCGACCGTGACTAATCCTAAGGGTTAGTTCACCTAGCGGGCATACAATCTTGGGAATTAGGACAAATGTGATTTGAGGATTTAGATGTTTAAGATAAGAGTTAGGAATATGAGTAAATATGATTGTGGTATTAACATAGGTGTTTTGAGTTAGTTAAGTTTAGAAATGTATATTATGAGGTGTGAGGATTACGTGATAAAACGGGGAACGCTTTAACGAGTGATCGAGGCGCTAAGAAGATTCAGTTCGTCGATACAATTCTGGAAGTAATTTTCTGTTGATGCTTATGTTTCGTTGTATATCACAAGTTCGTGTCGATTATCGTTTTCGTAGCTGGAATTAAGAAGCTCAGATGGTAGAGTTGCGGGCATGCGTCCAACAGGTCTCAGGTTCGAATACTCTTAAACGCATAGGCGAGGTTGCTTATCGAATCGTTTTACCAGCTTCCCCCGACAAGTGCGTGACGTGTTCCACGTGTCTCAGCAGAGACAACACATCAATTACGACTAACGCGTTCCAAGTGCGTGACGTGTTCCACGTGTCCCAGCAGAGACAACACATCAATTACGACTCACGCGTTCTTTAGCTCGAGCAGCTTAATTGTGATGACACCATGCTGTAGGAGGAGACACCTGTTTAGATTTTAGATAGGATAACGCGCAATACACGTTGAGGTAGTGTAGTTTTTGTGAAGTGCGATGATCTAACCACATTATCGCAGAAGTCACATAGGAAGCAAAGGATGCTATGAAACACGTTTATTCTTGGTTACTTGCTCTAGTAGTCTTAAGCTTATCGTTATATCTATTACATCTCCATAGGTTGCTAAGAGCTAAGTTCAATGACGAACTTTATTCTAAGTTAGGTAGAATTGTAAGATTTCGGGGAATGCTTGGTCTTGGTGAAAGTCTTAAGGTTAGTTGGTTAATATAGTTTCTTAAGTAACTTGAGAGTGTATTCAGACAAGACTTTGGGTGTCAGTATAACTTCGAGGACGAAGTTCTTTTCAAGTTGGGTATAATGTAACATTCGAGAAAATTATTTCGGAATTTTAAAATAAATAAGTAATAATAATAATTATTACAAAAAAAAAATAATAAAATAAAATAACCCTTTCTTCCCTTCCTTTTTGCGTGAAAACCAAAAAAAACCCACCCCTCCTTCTTCCTCTCACTCATTTCAAACTCATTCACAGGTATTTCCACAAAATACCCAAACCCTCTTTATTTTTTTTCTCTCATTTGAATGAGACCCAAGGTATCATCATCTTCTTCAACCATAACAATGGTGGAAACCATTCATCCTCTTCTTTCCCTTGCCTTCTTCTCTGTGCGGCATAATCGGGCAGCAAACCCAACCCTCACCGAAGACACGAACACAACTTCTCACGGTGGTTCAGCAGCCCTCACCGACGATACTTCTTGATGCTAGCACGAAATTCACTGAAATTTGATTCAAGAACCCATTGACTGCTTCATACCTTCGAAATACAACAATGGCAGTAGCATCTTCATCTCGCACCTTCTTCTACCTTTGATTTTTCGCAAAGAACATAGTAGGGCTTTTCCTCATTGCCTTCTAATTTGATGAGAACGAAGCAGGTATAACTCTCTTTTGTGTTCTTTTTCCTCTTTGTGTTTATATATAGAATCAATAACATTAATTATTTTTACTCATCCTCGTTTTTCCTAATTTTGAAATTCAAACCAAATGATAGCATCACTTCTCCTCATTGTCAATTGATTGTGTACTCTTAAGGTTCAAATCCTTTTAATTTCTATGTGTTATGGTCTTGATTTATTCTCCTTCTTATTGTCGTTGTTTTCCCTTTCAAGAATCAAAATCTGGTCACCTAATTGATCTAATTTTTTCGAGAAAACAACAAGTATTATTCAAGCAAACAACAATCCTTTGTGAATCTTGGCTATCGATGTCCATGCTTTGAAGGTAGACTAATATTACTTTCAACAACTATCAAATACATATGCTTGTTTCATGTTTATTTATTTTTTTTATATTCTTTTTTCTTTCTCCATTATTCTACCAATTGTTTTATCATGCCTCTCATAGCCTAAAACTAAATAATTGATTAAATATTAGTATGACTAGGCTTGTTAGTATTCCACAAGGTGAGTCTTCTTCATTGATATTAGATTAATGGGTTGGAGATTTAAGATTTGTTAAGAAAGATTTGATAATGATAAAAGAGATGGGCTTGTGTTGATGATATTAATTTTGTAGATATTAACATTAGAAGTTGTGTTGGAAATATTGGGTATTAATAAAATATTGAATTAGTTGTTAATCTTGAACGGATTATTGGATTCTTTCTTGAGAATTTTTGATTTTGGGTATAACAAACAATTGTGTTTAACTACATGTTTAAAAAGATAACAGTTGTTGAGAAACCTTTAGGTGAATGTAAACGATCCTAAATTCTTGGATTATGAAGTTTTGTGGCTTATGGATTGGACTAAGTTATGGATATTGTTTGTTTATCCCTAGATTCTTTGATAGGTTTAGAAATGACCTTATGTCCTACGATGTTGGAATGCTAGAATAAGAGTCATAGTAAACCTTAGTCGTAGAAAGAGATGTAATAAGTTATGTTAGTATAGTTGCGTGACCACACGCTTGTGACGTTATGTTATTATTATGCTCCAGGATACGTTGTCGTCAAGTGCCTCTCCTAATAGTTTGCGGTGAATTGATCTTGGCTATCAGAAGCGTCGGATTTGGTGAGTAGTAGCAGTCCCTTAAAAGGGTCTGGCCAGACTACTATTTCAAAATTGTTTGCTTTATCAAATTGTTTTGAACTGATGGTTATTGATGATGAATTGATTATGATGATATTGATATGGTCAATGGATCGGGCTCACGAGCTGGTCATTGACGGAGTAGAGGGAAAACCTCCCTTACTCCTTGTATTTGAGGTGAATTGTCATTCAAATATTGACTAGCCTCACCCGAGAGTGACATAGCCTTAGAGCTATGGATGTTCCTCTCAACTAGACTCCCTGTGCGCACATAGATCTAGGAAAAGGATGTTGCTTTTAAACCGATGTTTTGAATTACTATGTTTTGTGTTTTGGATTGTTACTTCTCATTCAGTTTAATCTGACCCCCTGTTGTTTCCATCTTTTAGTTTGATTACAGGTCGGTACCAGTCGGGAACGATGGGATAATGGATGTGATTAGTAGTATACCGTGAAGATTCATTAGATTTAAGTTTGTATAAAAGTTGTAGTGTTTGTATTGGATTTTAGTAGGTGTGTAATAGTCTTTGTATATTGATTACGTTAGACTTACATAGTGCCTTTGTATGATTAATCTAGACTTTGGCTTAGATATTCGGATTTAAGATTGGCTGTTGAGGTTATGTTTTAGATATTGTGACCCTCCTCACGAGTCATGATTTAAGATTTGAGATCTTTGGGTTAGTAAACCCCGTGACGACCTGTCTTATTCAGTCAACGATAAGCCGGGTTGTTACAGCTTCTTCCATCTTCTTCAAATCCTCCAAACATAACTTCGTGGTTGTCAAACTTCTAAAATATAAACTCAACTTTGTAAGAGCTTCCCAAACTTTCAATGGTAGCAATTCTCTGAATGCAACTGGAATTAATCGTTGCATGAAAACATGACAATCATAACTTTTCATGCCGAACAATTGATGCTTGGCCATGTCAATATTCCTTGCCATATTGGACACATAACCATCATGAAATCTTAAGTTTTTCAACCATTGAAGTAAAACACAAATTTGTTGGTCACTTAATGTATAAGAGGCTTTCGGAATAGATCAACCTATATATAACCAAAATAACATGTTTAATAAATTATTATAAATATTAAAATAGCAATTGTAATTCTTTCAAAAAATACTAATTATAATGATTTGAGAGTACACGCGCCTATAGGATGCAATTCTGAACGTATACCAAGTTCTCGCAGATCGTGCCTTCCCTTGATGTGATCCTTTGTTTTATTTGGCATACACAGCAACGTGTTGAATATGTTATCAAAAACATTCTTCTCTATGTGCATAACGTCCAAATTATGCCGAATCATGTTTGTTTTCCAATAGGGCAAATCCTAGAATATACTTCTCTTCTTCCATCATGCAGAGTACTTACTAACTTCCTTATTATGATCTGGTGCATCTTCTTCATTGACTCTCAAAAATCCAAACTGGTCTAATTCATCAAGTAATTCATGTCCAGTTCGAATAATAGGTGGATCTTTGTTCTCAAGAACGCCCGATCTAAAATTTGTTCTATTTCTCCTATATGGATGGCTTCTATCTAAAAACCTTCTATGAGAGTCAAACCAACACATTTTCTTGCTATGTGTAAGATAGAAGGCTTGTGAATCATCCATGCAGTAAGGGCAAGCATATCGCCCCGCAGTACTCCACCCAGACATCATTGAATAAGTTGGAAAGTCATTGATTGTCCACATTAAAGCTGCTCATAGTTGGAAATTCTCCTTTCGTGAGACATCATATGTATAAATCCCCTCCTCCCACAACATATTCAACTCTTGTATCAGCGGTTGAAGATATAAGTCAATGTTGCGCTTTGGATTACTGGGCCCAGGGACAATAACGGTAAGGAACATATAGGGCTTCTTCATGCACATCCATGGCGGAAGATTGTATGGTGTGATAATCACAGGCCACGACGAATACTGTTGACCCGAACTTCCAAAAGGATTAAAACCATCAGTACACAAACCAAGCCGCACGTTTCGAGTCTCCAATGCAAAATCTGGATGTATGTTGTTGAATGTCAACCACGCTTCAGCATCTGACGGATGTATCATCTCTCCATCTTCAGTGCGGTGCTCTGCGTGCCACCTCATATGCCTAGCTGTTGCTTCTGAAGCATACAATCTTTGTAATCTGGGGCCTAGAGGAAAATAATGAAATTGTTTTCGCGAAACCTTATTTCCCTCACTATTTCTCTCCATCTAGAAGTTTCACAAGCATGACAGTAAGTTGCATTCGCATTATTCCCCCAGTATATCATAAACCCATTTGGACAACAATCAATCTTTTCCACGGGTAATCCAAGGGCAGCTATTTGTTTTTTGGTGTCATAGAAGTTGTTTACCATCGTATTCTCATCTGGTATCACTTCATTTACAATAGCACAAAACTCGTCGTAACACCTCTCAAAGAGACGATGGTCTGTCTTTAGGGTTGTAAGTCGAGCATTAATAGACATCTTGGTGTGAGTTTTACAATCTTCAAATAGAGGACTATTTACAGCATTTGACATTTCAAAGAATTGTCTACACTGAGGGTTTGGATATTTGTCAACGTGTACCGGTGGTTCATTATGTACCAGTACTACATCAAACTTGGGGGGCGGGAGAAGAAACTGATGATAATTTTCTGGAAATATATTAGCTACTGCATCATACACCATCTGTGAGTAAGGATTTTGGTTATTTGACGATTGCTCTTCTACTACCGCTACAACATTATTTGATGTAGTTCCTACCCGTGTGTTTTGATGATATTCCCACTCATAGTAATTTTCAATGAACCCTTTTCTCATCAAATGTTCTCTTATCTCGTTTGGTTCCTTATAACAACAATTCTTACATTTTTTACAAGGACATCTAAATTGAGAACTCATGCTATTTTCACAGGCAAAATCTAAAAACTCTTCCAACCCTCTCATAAATCTTAAACTAAACTTTCCATTTTTTCGCCGGTTATACATCCAACTTCTTTCCTCCCTAACATTCATTTTTAACACCTATACATAATATAATAATATAATTATTCAATTATTTATTAAAGTAAATTAATGACAATAAATCCTTATCCTTAAACTATAAAAAGCGTGTAAGAGTTGAGAACTATTCATATTTTCAAAATGAATAGTGAAATCACTGTTTGCTTTTTTGCTTCCCTTGTCTAAGTTCACTGTTTTTGCTTTTGCCTCAGTCACTTTCTGCCTCAGTTCACTCTTTTTTTGCTTCTACCTCAGTTCACTTTGCCTCAATTCACTCTTCTTGCCTCCATTCGCTCCCACTCATTCTACAGGTAATTTAATTTCTACTTGAGTTGCTATGTTTATTAGGGTTTCAATTACCGGTTGTTGATTTTGTATCTGTTTGTTTGCACCGGACGATTCTCATTTTCAGATTACGATCACTGTGATTGATCTTCTCACTATTGCTAATGCGATCTACGATGTTGAGAAGTAAAAAAATTTCAATGTTGAATGTAGGAATTGAATCATGCTTGTTTAAACTTTAATGTATGTAGAAAACTGAATTAGCTGCAGGTGAGTCGAATAGGGCATCTGGCGTCCCTTTGAATGCTGAGATTTGTCGTATTAAGGCTTGATTACTCAAGCAAGTCCCTCACTTGCAGCGAATGGCTCAGAAAAGGGTGTGTACCTATTAATCTTAATTTTATATGTTTTTAATGATTCAAAGCAATCAAATCTCACCCCTTCCTTCCCTTCGGTCTACCATGTAATTCAAAAAAAATGATTCAATGTTGTCATTATATTTGATGTACATTTCTTGAAGTTTTACTCACTAAATTTGAACTGTTTTTGAGCTAGCTAGGCTAAGTGCAGAGTGATTTACTTGAAAGATTTTGGGTTATGAGGTTTTATTAGTTTTGTTCTTTCAAAGGGGATTCAAGTTGATGTATGCAATTTGATGTAAGATTTTTCTTTCAAAATTGGCTTGAATGGAAAGAATGAGCATGAGATAGAATTAGGGATGGATTCTTGGATTCAAGCTTCGTCTGCGATTTTGGAGCCACTCTTCCTTCTGCTTGCAGGTATAGTTCATCACACTCTTTTTTTCTCTCCAATTCGAGCACTTGAATTTCGTTACTTGGAGTGTGATCACTTTAACTTTTGGTATAATCAACGGGCACAATTCTGTTAATTGAAAATTAAAAATTGTCATCTTCGGAGGCCTTATTGATAAATGATTCCTTAATGAAATCTTTTCCTATGATGCTGGTATTCTGTCATTCAATTTTCGATCCGTTGTTTGACTAATACAATTTAAATAAACAAACATTCATTGTAGCTAACAAATCACTAACTGTCTCAAGAATTAGTAATACCAATATTAAAATGGATATAATAATCTTGAAAATAGACAACTACAAATATTAAGATGCAAATTGGTGCATATTGTACTAACAATTAACAAATCTAAATATAGACAACAACTACCCCCAAGCCATTTTTATGAATTAATTTACTCACAGTGTTGAAGGATGATTATGGTGCGGAAGTCCAAATTATATTGATTTTGGTTTTAGTTTGTAAAAAAACTGAAAAATATAAAATGTTTGCATTTTTATTGTTTTGGGACTACAAGATTTCACTGAGCTGTTAAATCAGCATATTGTTTTCTAAACAGTCCTATACAGGGCTACACAGCAGAACACAGCAGCTCCAACAGCCATCAAAAATTCCCCATGTAGTCCTTCTTGTGCTACTTTGTTGCCATACTCATAATGTTGAAGTAACCCCTATATGGTTTTGTTCTTTTAATTTCGTATCAATCTTCTTAGCCACTCAGCTCCAAATTTAAACATGCACGCATCCACCGACGCATACAAACTCGTGCACAGAGTTGTAGCCCCTATCGCAAGTATCTTCTTTTAGTTCCGTTTTAATTTTTTAGTCAATTGGCTCTAAACTGTACACGCAAGCACCCACAAGCACCTACAACTTTGTGCGCAAACTATAGTCAATGACACCGGTAACTTTGTCTTCTCTCAACAACTTTTTCAATAGTGCTAATAAGTTGAATCCCCATCTAGGGCCAGCATTAAACAAAGTAAATCAGAATATAAATCCACATCCTTGAATGTTGAATTAGAGTTTTTTTTCCAAAGCTTGGGCCAAATACACTCTGAATTTCAAAGCCAATGGTAGAAGATGATTATGACATTAATTAATCTCCTCCACCTTGTGAATTTGTTTTCATAAAGCAATTGACTATTGAACATTAATTTATTCTTGAACTTAGATTTCTTCATTTCTAATAATTGCAATTGACTAATGAGAATTTTTTTCCCAGTTGACTGAAATAAGTTGTGTATTCCTTGTAATCAAAACATAGTTTTGCTGCAATGAATTGCTTAATTGATAAGAGCTTGATCTTTTTCTTTGTTTTAGTTACTTTAATTTAGGATTTTTGACTTAATGATTCAAGCTTAAGTATAGAAATGTGAAGTTTGATACCCAGTGCTGCACCCTAATTTTGGAGCATAGATGGTACGTGTGTAGACAAACTAAGGGAGTGAGTATTGATTCACCTTCTAATTTGCTTTTTTACAGAATATTTTTTGGATGATTGTCTTAATTTTGATGTCATTTATATTGCAAAGCCAATTAAATTCATTACAAAAGGCTTTTGGTGGAAGAGGATATCTATTAAAAATCTAATTATTTAGGTATTTTTGCTTAACGGCTTTAAATGTGGCAATGTCATTTACTTTTGTTTTCTATATGGAGTAAAATGTTGTTTTGCATTATTTCTTGCTTATTTGATTTGTTGTTATTGTTTTCTTTGATGTTAAATTTCTTTACTCTTGAAATTAGAGGTGTCTTGATTTCTTTTCATCCATTTTTTTCCCCTTTTTTGGGGTTTCTTTGTATATCTGATTTTGGTTCCTTTTAGGGTTGTTTTTCATTGAGCTCCTTTTATTTAAATTTTTTATGTCTTGATTTGTTTATTGTTTTAGTTAGCAATTTAAAGTGTAGTTTCATTTCATTATTTTTTATTCTTTTTTCTACTTGATTTTAGATAGAGTATCAATTATTTGATATAACCGTATGGGTACTTTGAGGTGAAGTTAGTATGTGTTTCATTTTAATATGATGCAATAGTAAAATAATTGTTCTTGTCCATTAAAAATATATTCAAATCTAGGTTATATCATCTTTAATGTTGATTCTTTTTTCAATTGTAAAGCAAGACATAAAATGAATTTTTATTGCAAAATAATTTTATCATGTGTTGTACGTACTGAAATAATTTGTTTCAGCCTTTTATTAAAACTTGAACAGGGATGCCCGAACACGAGAATTGTTGAGCTGGTTGGACATTCGTCATTGCAATATTTGACAGCAGAAGATGAAATAAAGATGAGGTATGTAGCTGCTTCAAAAAAGGATCTTTTGTAGGCGCGATGGGAGATGATAGACAAACTGAGGCAATGGTTGCAACAAGGGATGGAATGTATGGGTTGGGTGCAGTAGTGACCATTTTGTGCAGTGGGATAAGAATGGGAATCGTCATCTGAAGCTCTATTTTCATCCTTCCGTTGTTCAGTCTGTTGCTACTTATAGTTCTCGAATGTGGGTTGGTTATTCAAGTGACATTGTGCAGGTGGTGGAGCTTCGTGCACAAATGACACATCAATTGCACATCGACACCCCCTATAAACACTTGTATTAGTCCTTGGTTCTTGACACATTTGTGACATAATGACATTTTAATAATTTAATTTCATTAGTATTATTGTTAATATAAATGCATAAAGTAGTAGTATTATAAAATTCGATAGGATAACTTGGGGGACCGCGTGCGTAGCACGCGGCCCCACAACTAGTATATATAAAACAATTCATGAAAATAAAAATATATATAATAACAATAACATTATTTTCATATGAACTATTCAAGCAAACTAAAATAATAAAAATAAAATATATACAAAATAATATTAAAGCAAATTAATGATAATAAAAATAAAATATACATAATAAAAAAAACAAATCATATAAACATTAAAACAAATAAATTATATGCTAGATACATAATATTTAATTAAAGCAAATTAATGAAAATAAAAATAAATAAAATAAATCATTAAAACATAAAAACAAATTACTTAGCTCTTAATGCTTTCCTTTCTTAATACTTAATACTTTCAATTGTTTCTCAAATATACAATAACAACGAAACGTCATGTTTATTTATACAAATAACGGCGACAACATGGTGACCATAAACCTCTCGCCAATTTCAAATTCAAAATGAAAAACAACAGTTGGCATCCACATGGCGTCCAACCTTATCGTCGCCAACTGGAAGGATGAAATCAGCGACCACTTAGCTACCGAATTTCTCGTCTCCATTTATCAAGCATTAAAAAGTTGGACCGTTTATATATTGGCGTCCAGATGGCGTCAAAACTTTCTCGTCGCCAGTTCCTTTTCTCAGTAGGCGTCCAACTTGCGTCCAGATACCCGTCGCCACACATACAGCGTCCAAGTTGGTGGACGCCGGTTTGTCGCCACGCGCGTCAAAATGTTTTTGATGCTATTTCCCGACGCTAACCCAATAGTTTTTTATAGTGTTGTGAAATTTATTGCGATATAACCTTTGTGCGAAGTTACTCAGGAGAGAAGTAAAGACGAAATGGGATTTGCAAGTTTCCCTTTGAAAAAGTCGGAAAAATCATTCAAAGCAAAAATTGTAAGAGGCTGATGCAAGCTACATTATGTTATTGAATAATTAACACTAAGAAAAGCTTATTGATCAATATAGCAAAAGTAAATAAAGAAATGTGCTTCACAAGGTTGTATAAGACAAGATACTACCTATGATCATTAATCATAATTTCACAAACGGTATTCTTCTGGTGGTATGCTCCATTAACAGTGCGATTATCTCCAACGAAAAGGATGATACCCAGTATATCTAAAAAGTGAAATATTTTTAAGTATAATAATTCTCTAAACATAAGCTTATTGCATAATACAAACGATTTATTAAATATTCAAGATAGAAGAAACACATATATTTACCAAATCTATCATAATCGCTTGAAATACAGGGAATTTTTGCAATGGTAAAATAGCTTCATCCAACATTCTAAACTACAAAACCAATAGGTTGGATGGTGGTGCGGCTATTAAAGGTCATTTGGTATTCCCCAGATTTAGAATGATATCTCTTATTCACAGTTAGGATTTTGGGATTTTGAGATCATGTATTCATGATTTTACTGTATTAAATCGGCGTATGCTTCAATATCATCTTCAAAAAACATGACTTTCATCACATGAACCTATTTTAAAGTGAAAATGATCGCTATTTTAATCTTTGTAGAAGTTTAAATGTTTCTCAAAATGTAATAGGACATACAATAAGGTTTTAAAGTTTTATCTCGGAACACAAGACGTTGATATTTTTTCTTGTCAAGTGATTGAAATGGCGTGGATTTTTCGATGACGTTTATCTTCACCTTCTGTGTATTTGATTTATAGCGCTCATTAAATGTACAGAACTTTTCCTTCATGGTTGTACTGATCTGCATGAATGGAAAACAAGCGATGCATGTTTGGATATTATATAGGGTGATCTATGCTTGTTATTTAGAAGTTAATGTTCATATATAAGCTTAAGCTTTGTGATAGAGTTATAGTAAATTTATTTCCTCAAACATGATTTTCATAATTTTTGTTTAATATAACAAGTATTTAACGACAGAGTAAGTATATAATAGGAATGAGCTAGCCTAGATGACGGGAAAGAACAAGGGCATGATGAAATTGTTGGATATTTAGAGCATGTAGGACATTATCCAAGGCTTAGAACATGTATTACATAAACTAAGCAAGTACGTAACAACGGAACCAAAACGAGGCATCACGAGCAAGTGCTCGTTCAAGCATGTGGTTGCTCGTTCGAGCATTGAGCTGCTCGTTCGAGCACTATTATGCTCGTTCGAGCATATGGCTCTGAGCAGGCCAGAATGCTTCTGAACATTCTGTTTGATGTTTTGGTGGTTTGCTCGTTCGAGCACTTTGGATGCTCGTTCGAACACTTAGAGATTTTCGAGTCAGAAAGTTTCTGGAAGTTGTTTTATGAAACAAAGTGTTTGTTCATGGAACAAAGTGATTGTTCATGAAACAATGTGATTGTTCATGAAACAAAGTTATGTTTCATGAACTAATGTGTTGTTATGTATCAGTGTGTTACATCGTCAACCGATGTATGGATTGGATGAAACCATGTGACACTTCGACTCTATAAATAAGAGTGAGTGCATGGATATCAAATCACTTGTTGTTAGAATCTAAATTCTATCATCTTTCTCTTATTCTCTTGAAACATAAAGGAGAGTGATCAACTCCGTTATAGTTTTCTGATTTCATTTTCTCTTATAAACTCTTTGTTGTTTAGATTAATCGGTGCGTACTCATCGGTTAATGTGATTGATTGTATCTCTTTGTGAATTTCCGGTCTCATAACCCAAGTACCTTTGTGGGGGAAATATCACAAAAGGAAAGTATCGATGTCGCCTTCAATCTATATCAAGATTTCCGAGCGATGTTTATCGTCGCAAACTTATCTTCATTACGGTGTCCATTTCAAAGCAAGGAGTCCATTACCATATACAAAGGTTCGCATATTATTTATAACAATCTTTTGTGATATCTTCTTTGGTCATGGCAAGCGTTAAGGATCTCACGTTAAACTTCATGACATTGGACAAGTATTTTGGTATGAAATTTTGATGAAGGCAAATGATATATTTATTTTCTTGATTATTTTTAATAAGAAGTATCATGGAAAACAAGTAAGTTTTCTTTCATGTAATTTATTTATCATAAATTATGTTTGATGCTTTGTGTTTAAAATTGTGAGAAAGTATTTACATACATTTAAATCTTCTTTTGGATGATCATATACATGTGTTCAAATTTATGTTAATTTGAAGTAAAGCATGTGGGTAATATTATTTACAAAGATATGATCTAGAGAAGTGGGTATGTGTTATTTTGATGATGAGAATTTATGATGGAAATCATAAAGTGTTATTTCTTAATTATTTATAATTAAGAAAAGAGAATAGAATTTATTCATGTGATCATCATGGTTAATTAAAAGGGCAATGAAATTTTTGTGGTATGAAATAAAATACTACAATGTTAGAATTTATATATAAGTTAAAAATTGCCAAGTATACATAAAGTATGTGTTTGATCAAAGTCTATTTGATTAAAAGATGATTTTATTCATGTTGTGTTGATGGAATATTTTCATAGAAAATGTTCAAGGAATTGATTATCTATATGTTTAAAGTATGATTATGTTATACTTGATGGAATTTAATTATACATGAGGCATGTTTAAAAAATGTGATTAAATTTTATTTTTATCAAGTTGAGAATTGATGTATGTCGTGTAGCATTAAATCAAGGGGATGTATATATATTATTTTGTGCAATATGCCTTTTCAATATTGATCAAATTTATTGATCAATTTGGCGGTTATTATATGTCCGCAAATCCAAATAATTTGGATGGCTTGCTTATATGCTTTGTCTCTTACTTTGTGATTATTGTTTACATATATGATTATTATCATGTGTTATTAAGATATTTAATATGTTGTGATATATTCATGTTTTATGCAATTTTTTCGTGTAAAAACAATTTTGTTATACACATTTGTTTGTGTGTTATTTTATTGATAAATTAACCATAATTTTGGTTAGTTATGGTAGTTATTTTGTTATAACTACATATAAGTAAGTGATGTTTCAATTGACTTATGTCAAGCATCTCATAAAATGAGATAAGAATTAAATTGACATATAATTTGTTTACCTAAGTTTATTACAAAATAATAATAAGGGGTAATGATTTATTTTGACATACTCAAATGAGTTATGTTATTACCCAAGTTAATCTAGTTATATTATAACTGAGATAAAGGGGTAGGAATTTTATGTCATGTGGGATATACACTTTTGTGTATATGGAACATATTAAATTTAAGTTTAATATGGTTGGACCATTATTGATAATAATTAAGATTAATTATTATGTATAATTCAACAATGTTGAAATTATAATTAAATGGTTGCTATTATCATTACTTATGAAAATAGTTATGAAATAAATTGGTATTCTAAATATGAGAATAATTAATTTGCATAGATTTTTGCAAATTATGTTTTATGGTGAATTAAATTCCATAAAGATTTAACTCAAATTATTATTACTAGTTTGTAATAATATTTTGGTATGTTTATTTATTCCATTTAAGAAAATGGATGGTATATAATTTATTCATAAATTATATGTGACAAGTTGATTTATTTAATAACTAAAAGAGGCATTATAAGTATTTACTTATAAAGTTGTGTCCTTTAAGACATGTAATTATCAAGTAGTATGATAATGTATTTTATACTTAAAGTATAAAATGAAGATTATGGTAAATAGATTCCATAACATTTATATAATTAATTGATTATTACTAGTTTGTAATAATGTGAGTAAATTGCTCAAGTTATGCATATTTTATGCATGAAATTCAATTTTAAATTGAATCACAAAGAATTGACATTTCTTTGGTACTGATTTAGTACGGGTTCAAGAGACAAAAGACTTTTGTCAAGTTCATTTCAAATGAATGAAATGGGGGAGGTCGATGTGATCTTAGGGATCAAGATCATAAGAGACGGCAATGGAATCAAGTTAAGTTAATCTCATTTCAATGAGAAAGTACTTAAAGTTTCAACATGTTTGATGAGATTCCAAACGTGGACCCCTATGTATCAACATGTCAAAATTAATTTAGACATGATAAGGAACCAGTTGCGCAATTAGCGTATTCAAAAGTTATTAGATCGCTAATGTATGCGGCGACTTGTACGAGACCGGATTCTGTCTTTGCGGTAGCAAAGTGGAGTAGGATTACTTGTATTTCAAGTTCGCATCATTGGAAAGCGATTAAGAGAGTATTAAAATACTTGAAGGGTACCATGGATTATGGTATTACTTATAGTGGAGAACCTCCAAGTTTGAGAGTGTTATTCCAATGCAAGTTAAATCACGCATGAAGAAGTTAATCTTCGACAAGTGGTTGGGTGTTTGTTTATGGGGGAGGAGCCATATTATGGTTTTCCAAGAAACAAACGTGCATTGTTGTTCCACTATTGCTTCCGAGTTTATAGCGCTAGCATATACATGGAAGGAAGCGGAATGGTTAAAGGAATCTCATGTTTGAGATACTATACCAATGTCTATATCACCGGTGGCAATTCATACGGATTGCAGGAAGGCATTGGCGAAAGGATTATAATCAAGTGCATAACGCTAAATTCCATCATATTGCTCTTAGGCACAGCCTAGTGCAAGGATTTATCGTTAATGGGGTCATAACTCTTGATTATGTGAACAGTAAGTTCAATTTGGCTTTACTAAAGCCATGAGTAAGGATTCAATTGAACAAGCATTAATTGAATCGGAATACGCTACTAAAATTCGATTAGAAAGCCCAATTCACACACGAGTAACATTGTGTCTGAATTCAATGTGGTGTAATTCTTTTTGGATTTTGTAAGCAACAAAGTTTAATGACCCATCGTTGCTTTGGACCGTGAGTTAGCGAGGTAGTCGTCCCTTGAAAGTTCTCAAGGCCAAGAGTAGAAGAGCTCTTGGTGATATCCATTCACGGGGATATATTTTTACGTAATGAGAACCTACCTATATAAGTTTGAAGTGTGGCCGCTTCAAGTAGTCAAGATTAGCGTATCGACTATGATAAACTTATGAATAAGATATGGACACGGCCGTTATAATGTGTCAAGAAACGACAAAGCGTTCGTTGTTCTGTGTGTACTTCATCTTCAAATGATCAGATGTGTTATGTGATTCAATCCGTAGGGACATCATCATTTCACGATCATTTGTCAAGTATGTCGTACTAGGTGTTAATTCAATCCGGAGGGACATTAACATTGATGCATGGAATGTGATTTTGAAATCAGTTTTAGAGAAAGAGAAAGAATGTCCTAAAGGCTCTAAATGGGGGAGGATTGTTGGATATTTAGAGCATGTAGGACATTATCCAAGGCTTAGAACATGTATTACATAAACTAAGCAAGTACGTAACAACGGAACCAAAACGAGGCATCACGAGCAAGTGCTCGTTCAAGCATGTGGTTGCTCGTTCGAGCATTGAGCTGCTCGTTCGAGCACTATTATGCTCGTTCGAGCATATGGCTCTGAGCAGGTCAGAATGCTTCTGAACATTCTGTTTGATGTTTTGGTGGTTTGCTCGTTCGAGCACTTTGGATGCTCGTTCGAACACTTAGAGATTTTCGAGTCAGAAAGTTTCTGGAAGTTGTTTTATGAAACAAAGTGTTTGTTCATGGAACAAAGTGATTGTTCATGAAACAATGTGATTGTTCATGAAACAAAGTTATGTTTCATGAACTAATGTGTTGTTATGTATCAGTGTGTTACATCGTCAACCGATGTATGGATTGGATGAAACCATGTGACACTTCGACTCTATAAATAAGAGTGAGTGCATGGATATCAAATCACTTGTTGTTAGAATCTAAATTCTATCATCTTTCTCTTATTCTCTTGAAACATAAAGGAGAGTGATCAACTCCGTTATAGTTTTCTGATTTCATTTTCTCTTATAAACTCTTTGTTGTTTAGATTAATCGGTGCGTACTCATCGGTTAATGTGATTGATTGTATCTCTTTGTGAATTTCCGGTCTCATAACCCAAGTACCTTTGTGGGGGAAATATCACAAAAGGAAAGTATCGATGTCGCCTTCAATCTATATCAAGATTTCCGAGCGATGTTTATCGTCGCAAACTTATCTTCATTACGGTGTCCATTTCAAAGCAAGGAGTCCATTACCATATACAAAGGTTCGCATATTATTTATAACAGAAATTACATGTGGATTGAGGAAAATTTCCCCAGCAATTACTAGTCTTATTAAATATTTATATATTATGTAACAATTTTTATTTTAAACTTATGAAATTACTTAAAAATCTATAGATTCAAAAATTCAATTTGAATTCGAACAAATTAAATCAAAACAAAATATAGTTTACAAAATCACCTAAACTAAGTTTTATCAAATAGAAATTAACTTTTCCGTACTATTTCATAGCAATTTGTACAAATATATTTTATGATCTTGTCATTATTAAATAATATATATCATACAGACTTTAAAGACAAATTAACACAAATAAAATACGTTGACTTATAAACAGAAACACAAGAGGTCAGTATCAAACCAACTACTACATGTATTTCATATCTTTACTACATATATAGTACGTAACAAACATACAAGTCTTTAATCAAGAAGTAAAATCAATAATCATACCTAATTTGAGTGACACAAGAAACCAATTTTTTAATATATTAATTGAAAATTTCGCATTAATTGATAATTCAATCTTTTACTCATCCACAATGAATAATTTCACCTTTAGATTACTTTCTAATAATCTAATCTTTGTCACGTATTTGCCCATAATATACCATATTATTAATAATAGGTATTAATAGGGCATTGTGATACCAACAAACTAAGACAAATATTGCATTATTGCCAGTAGGCGCAAATATTGAATTATTAGATTATAATCTAAAAATAGAATCATTTACAGCGGACGAGCAAAAGGTTGAATTATTAATGTCAATTTTTCCAATATTAAACCCTCAATTAGTTCCACCAAAGGCTTTCTTAAGCTTTTCAACTTGTGCAGGATCAAGTAAAGCAATTTTCTCAATCAAATTTGAGGGCAAATTGTTACTAAAAAGTGAAGTATCAACTATTTGATTTCCAGGATTTTCGCTTGCAAAGCTTACATATGCAATAACTGGAGTTGATCCTACATTCACTTGGAAATGAAGAAGTGTAGGAGGAAATATCATTACATCTCCCTTCTTTATCGTTTTATAAAACACCGTGTTGTTTGTATCAATAAACCCTGCAATAATTGTTCCTTCGACTACGAAAATCACTTCTGCCACTCGATGTGTGTGGATTGGTACGACTCCACCCACATCTAAGTCAGCTCGTGCTATGGAAACTCCCATACCATTTAAAGCCGGAAATTGAGGTGTAAATGCTATACTTACACCGAATTTGAAAATGTTTTCGGTGCTACCAGGAACATTTAAACCGGAATAAATAAAATCATCAACAGTTAATTTTGTACGATCTTTACAAGGGTACCCAGATGGTCCGCTGCTCAGATCCCCGACACAATAGTCGAAAGGAATAGTAGCGGAAGAGATGGAAACAAGGAGAGAACAAATGAAGAAAATAGGGAAAATCATTTTTGGAAGACAAATTATATATGTTTGGTCTTAAATGTTTGAATGTTTTTTGATTTGTTGGTTTGTAAATGAGATTTAGAAGCCTTATTTATAGATAATTGGGGTGTAAATTAAAGACATTTTTTAGAGGCACACGGTAGTCGGCACACCAATAATGGCTCAAGGGGGATGACAAAAGATCATGTCACATATGACATATAATACGTACTCAATTATTGAAGATCCATGGCTTTGTCAACATGTCATAAATATCACAATGATCACCAACTTTTATTTTGTTATAGAAACAGTTTTCATTTTTTTTAAAAAAAAATTGTCAATAATAATCTTTTTTTTTTAATTTTTTTCTACTATAAATCCATTTATTGATAAACCGAATCCTAATTTTAGGGGTGTTTGCCTCGAGTAAACCAGGTAACTGAATAACTTGTTATTGCAGGTCATTTTTTCGGACTTTTTCTTGCTAACTTTTACTCTAAATTTTCAAAAAATTCTCTCATTTTACATTAATATTCAATTTAATTTTTGGTAAATTACTTACTATCATAGGTCATTCAATTGCCCGAGTTTACTCTAGAAAAATACTTCCTAAAGTTGCGATTATTCATGATTAATCAATAGGTGGATTTTTCCTCAAAAAAATAGGTGGATTTTTCCTCAAAAAAAATAGGTGGATTTATTATATAAGTTGCGATTATTCATGATTAATCAATAGGTGGATTAATATTGAATTATTTTAGATAAATACTTCCTTTTGTTTTAAATAGTTTTTAAAATATACCATACTCTGTTTCCAGTTGGTGTTATACTTTTCTGTTTGCGCGTATTATAACTTCATTATGTGTTCGATACCTAATTATAATATATACTTTAAATTAATTCATATCATTAAAAAAATATAAAAATATAATAAAATTTTATATGTCGACATGAATAGTTGAATACAAAAAAATCATACAAAAATTTTATTTAAACTAGTACGTATCCTTAATAAACCATATGTATGTTTCTCTTTTCTTAAATAGAATATTTGTATAATTATAAGTACATCAAATCAAATGTGAGTGAAAGGAGTAACGAGTTGAAACAAATGTTAAGTATTGGTATAATTGTCTTCAGGATATGAAATAAAATTGAAGTTCGTATGTTTGTACACACACATATATTTATATGGGAAAATCCAATGAGAAGAGTGTTGAAAATGAGAAGGATGAGAAGAACTCTACACCCTTGATTTCTCTAACTAAAAAAAAATCTATAGCCAACATTGAGTCAAAAACACGTAATTGTAAAATTAACTATGTTAAACAAAAAAGTAATGATGACATAAATTTTATAATGTTCTTACTTAATAATTTAGTATCTTTTTTTATATATAGTAACAAAACAAAATCAAACAAAAATCATTCACATCCTTCTTATATTAATATTTGCCAAATATTATATATTCTTAGTATATAAACTCTCTTTGTGATTATTTATCATTTATAATAGATTAGAATACTATTAATATGTTTGGCAATATGTTAGGCAATAGGTTAGGCTATAATCAAGCTAGTTTACATTGATGAACAATTGTATACGTTTATATTTTGATTGAATAGCAAACTTGTCATTGAAGGCAAATCATTCTTTCAAAAATAAATCGCCAAAAACTAAATAAATTGATTTTGCAAATAATACTTTATAATTTTTTCAGACATAATACGCTTAAAATGATAGAGTAAAATCTCACTATTGTGATGGAAAACTACAGCACTACCTTAATAATTGAAGAAGCCAAAATAATATATATGGCCATGATTCCTGCACAATCGATCTGTCGCCTATTATGAAGAAGAAGAAAAATATGACTATTTAATAACTATCCAAATCCGGGTCTACGGGTAGGTCTAGGGGCCGGGTCTAAAGGTCCGGTTTAGCTTTGGCTTTGGTTTCGAAGGTTTGGACCCCAAACTCAGACCCATTAATTATTTTTGAGATCCAAATCAAATCCGAATATGATTAGTCTCAAAAAATTAAGAAGCATTCACTTAAAAGGGTGGGTGCAGGACAAATCCAACAGGGTTCTGATCAAACTCTTGACCATTCCTAACGAGTAATAAGGGAAAAGAGACTTGAACAATCAATGTTTTTGTTGTTATTTAATGTTTAATTAAATTGATGAAATTAATTTTTAAGGATTAGAATAATTTATAATATATCTATTAAGTTAGTTTTAAATTTAATGTTATGTTAGACTTTAGAGGATGATGATTAGTGATTTTGTTTGAAGGACAGTTTTTGTCAACTTTGATAACTTATTAGTGAGAAAGAAAATGGAATAAACGTTTAATTTCCTTATCTTTATAAAATCATTTCATTTACTCAATGTTAATCTTATTGTATAGTTTGACTTATAATAGTATATGATGTACTTGAATATTTGAATACAGAAATATAATACGTATACATCTCCTTTGGTGTTTAGTTTCTTAAATTGAAAGGAATATATTTGTTTACCAAGTGAGTTTGTTCTTCAATATCGAAACATATTGAAAAACTTGCATCGCGGAAAAGATGATTAGTGATATTTTTGTAGTTGCAATTTAATGAATAATATGTTGACATTTGATTCACAATTAAAATAACTATTATTTAGGACTTAATTATTTTTGTAAGTTATTAGTAGTATGTGAATTAGTGGGGTATTTAACTTCCCACATTTGGCACTAAGTCAGTGGCTTAGTTTTAGGACAGTTAGTTACTAAATTATGCCCGTGTGATGCACGGCTTAATTAAAAAATTTACAGTTTTTTGTTTTAATCATCTCAAAATATACAATACTCATTTAATAAAAAACATTATAAAGATTTTATAAAAAACTTGAAAAAAATAAAATTATATTTTTATGACTTTCGAATATTAAATGATGTGACTTAAAAAGTAAAAAATTAAAAATTAGTAAAGTCAAAGATATTAATAGTAGTCATTATATAATGACATCATCTTTAAGTTTTAAAGGGAATTTTTTTATTGAGAGAGTGACACGTAAAGCAATTTTGATAAGCGGTGACATCATCAATGTTTTGTTTTAGTAGGAGTTAAAGATTTGCATCTATGTTAAATTCATTTGTAGATTTTCATTAATACAAGAAAAATAAGAATAATATTCGGTCCGTTTGGTTAGTGGTACTAAATGATGGTAATAGGATTGAGTTATAGTGTAAAATTTCATCAAAACTTTAATGTTATTCCCATGGTAATGGAACTTTAATCACAAAAAAAATTATTGTTCACTAATTTCCATTACCACCTAATACCACCTCTCCCAATGGTAATGCATTGGAATGAATTTTATGAACAAATTGAGATGATTGAAGGTTGTCAAGCATGACCATCAAGGTAGACAAGAGATTTTTCAACCAAAATTACACTAGTTTTTCATTCCCATTATCGCGGTTTATTACCACTTACCAAACGGGGCGTTAATGTAGCAAGTTTTAGGGTTATCTTTCTACCATACTTACTTTCTTTAAATATTGTTCGAAAATCATACAATGTTATAAAAGAGATGAAAAATTACAAATGTCGGGTTATTAGAGTTCTAACAAATAAAGTAATTTTATTAGTTTCTTATAAATTACATGAAAAATTAATATTAGGAAATAATAATAATAATAATTTAAATAAGGAAAAATTACCTAGAATAATCTCACCTATTGAGTGTATATTCTGGGGTTCTTCTCCTCATCTTTTCACGAGCCGGGGGACTCTTTTTGGTCGTGCTCTCCTTTATGGGTATGAGTTGCCGCCGTCCTTTCCTCCCCAGACCCTGACGGGAAACACTGGGTAGGATGATGATGATGATAAATCTCACCTATTGATTAACCATGAATAATTCCAACTTTGAGGGCCATTTTGCTAGAGTGAACCCGATGACCTGATGACTTACGATAACAAGTTTTATTTTTCTTAAAAAAGATAAATTATAATAAAATAATGAAAAATATGTTAAAAAATATTCATAAAAAATTTATGATTTTATTATTATTTAGAATTTTTATGTAAATTTTCAATAATACTTTCTAATATTAAATTAATATTTAATTTATTTTTTTTGGTGAATTGCCTACTATAACAGATCATCTAGTTAATAAAGTTTACTTTTGGAAAATACCCCTCAAAGTTGGGATTATTCATGGTTAATCAGTAGATGGGATTATTGTAGGAAAATCATGAATAGTTTGGATTATTTAGGTAATTTTTCCCTTAAATAATTATTAGTTTACAATAATGGATATCATTTATTAACATATTTAAAAGATATGTTAAAGTAGGTAAAATGATGATGTGACATTTACACACTTTATTAAAATATTATTATTTTTATAATTTCAAAAATATTAAAAGATAATAAAAAAAATTTAAAATGAAAAAGACCTTCACATTCTAAATTTCAACATTTAATTTCTGCAAAAAAAAAAATACAAATCATACAATTTAATTAATAAAAAGATTGAAAAATGATATAAAAAAAACATAATTTAAGGAGTCTTGGCAAATAATTGGTTATAATTAATTATGTGAGCCATACATTTAATTATAGATGACTTTTATGAAAACTAACAAGGACACATTCCAATCAAGTTATTAATATACTAGCGATTCTTAGAGCAATCATATCTATCTATGCTAAATACTAAATGCGTTCTTCAATAGGACACATGTCGCTTTCACATTCATTGTTTTCCCTCCTAAATTCTTCATTTAGCTAAATTGGGTAAGTATAATAAGTAAGCTTGAATGCCCTATTTTTTAAATAATTTAATGTTTCAAATGGCAATAAGAAAGGTCAATATGACAACAATATACGTATGATCAAAATATCATTCTATAAAATTGCAGTAAAAAATTGAATCTATCTATCTATACTATATACTAAATGCGTTCTTCAATAGGACACATGTCGCTTTCACATTCATTGTTTTCCCTCCTAAATTCTTCATTTAGCTAAATTGGGTAAGTATAATAATTAAGCTTGGATGCCCTATTTTTTAAATAATTTAATGTTTCAAATGGTAATAAGAATGGTCAATATGACAACAATATACGTATGATCAAAATATCATTCTATAAAATTGCTGTAAAAAATTGAACAATGTATGGTCAAATTCTTTTAAATATCTTCCTTACGCTTTAGTTATGTTATATACTTATCATGTTGGTATATAATCTATAGATTAATTTGAAAGAGAATCCATAAAATAAACTTATAATCTATAAATTATTTCAATAAGTGATTCAAATTTAAAAACTATGGGCATTTTTCCTTGTAAAAATCACGGGCCTTATAAATTAAAACATGGGCACTATAAAAGCGAATGCGTGTCCTATATTTTTTACTTTAGATTGTTTAGTTTATTGCTTGAATATTATTTTCATGCTTAATTTATAGTGGTTAAATATTGATCATTCTACAAGTTATTGTTAAGTTTATTGCTTAAATATTATATTCATTCTTAATTTATAGTGGTAAAATATTGATCATTCTACAAGTTCATTAAAAATAATTCAAGCCCAAATTTAATTTTAGAGTTTTAAAATTTAAAAGAATTAATGTAATGCAAAGACTAATTTTCTCTCACAAATCAAATATTATTTTCTCTATATTTATTATATTTGCCAAATATCAGAATAATTTAAACTAATTTTATTATATTTAAGAGATCATTTAAATATTATTTGATTATCCGTGCTTGGCACGGGATTCAAGCTAGTACAATACTATAAAAGTGTTGGAAAATTACAAGTGTCATCCTCTAAGGAAGCATGACAAATGTAATTATTTTAGTGGATGATAGTTTATTATATGACAATATTTACCTAAATTAGTTTTTAATTATCTTTAAATTTAGAACGAAATTAGGTATAGTAAGGAGTATAATTTATCATAGCATTTCTATATAACTCACCTAAAATTTAATATATTTAATTGAATGAAAAACTGATGTATTCAATAAATAATTTAAAAAAAAAATCAGTATTTAATTTTACTTTTAAAAAATCATATATTCGATAAATTTAATCATGATAATATAACCTTAAATTAATTTTTGAAGTTATCTTTTTATATTTTCATATTCATAAATTCGTGCATTGCACGAGTTTCTATACTAGTAATTTATACTAGCGATTCTTAGAGCAATCATACAATACTATTAAATCATACAATACTATAAAAGTGTTGAAAAATTACAAGTGTTATCCTCTAAGGAGGCATGACAAATGTAATTATTTTAGTGGATGATAGTTTATTATATGACAATTTTTACCTAAATTAGTTTGTAATTATCTTTAAATTTAGAGCTAAATTAGGTATAGTAAGTAGTATAATTTATCATAGCATTTCTATATAACTCACCTAAAATTTAATATATTTAATTGAATGAAAAACTGATGTATTCAATAAATAATTTTAAAAAAAACAGTATTTAATTTTACTTTTAAAAAATCATATATTCGATAAATTTAATCATGATAATATAACCTTAAATTTTTGAAGTTATCTTTTTATATTTTCATATTCATAAATTCGTGCATTGCACGAGTTTCTATACTAGTAATTTATATTAGGGAACATATAACTAACTATTATAAATTTATGATGTAATAAGAATTGTTAATAGAGACATAGAATGCAATGCATTTGATAAATATTCACATATTTATTGTCTAATTACATTTATTCAATATTCATACGTACATCATCTATTATATAATCATTCTTATATTATTTCTCTATCAATTAAGTGAATTAAAAAAATTTTACCATATATATTCTTTTAGAAACTTGTAAATAAAATCTTAAAATATTTTAAAATATAAATTATACTCCCTTCGGTTCTTTATTATTGTCCACTTTGAGTTGGACACGCATATTAAGGAAGTGGTAGTTGGGGTATTTTAAATGATTATAAAAATTGTTAATGTGGTAGTTGGGGTATTTAAGTCGTCGTCATCATCATCAACCCAATATCCCGCTCGAAAACAGGGTCTGGGTAAGGGAATGTGATGGACAATCCATACCCGTACTCCCTTAGGAGGGAATACTAGAGGAAAGCGGTCAATTTTACTCCCAAGGGAGAGAGCCCTGCATAGAGAGGAAAAGGTTAATACTGTTGCTTGAAGGCCAAATATTATCTGTAGAAGAAATACAATAGCTAAAACAAAGATAGAGAAAGCATGAAAGACCAGAAAAGCAAAAAGAACAAAAAAAGGTAGGAAAAGATAACGACTAAGCGTCAGGGCAAGAAAGACAACTAAAGGGACAAAAAACTAGTCTGTGATGTGGATCTGGCGTCTCCAACTGTTCCTATCCCTAGTCAGGTCTTCGGAGAGGTGTTGTTCACACAAATTGTCCTTAATCTGCTCAACCCACGTTTTCTTTGGTCTTCCTCGGCTTCTTTTACCCTCCACAATAAAGGTCTCTATCCATCTGACGGGAGCCTCTAAAGGCTTTCTTTGCACATGCCCAAACCATCTTAGTCTATTTTCGTGCATCTTAGCAGATAGAGGAGCGACCCCTAGCTTCTCTCTGAACTCCTGATTTTTTATCTTTTCTATCATCGTTTTACCGCACATCCACCTCAACATTCGCATCTCTACTACTTTCATCTTTTGTTCGTGGATCTTCTTTACGAGCCAACACTCTGATCCATACAACAATGTTGGCCTAATGGCAACATTGTAGAACTTGCCTTTTAGTCTAGTCGAGAACTTCTTATCACATAGCACTTCAGTGGCTGCTCACCACTTAAGTCAAACCGCTCGTATACGGTGTGTTACATCTTCATCAATCTCCCCATTACTCTAGATTACAGATTCTAAATATTTGAACTTGGTCATATTAGTGACTACATCTCCTTCAATGGTCACTTCTTGGCTGTTATCTTCCTCCTTGCCACTAAAATTGCATCTCACATATTCTGTTTTCGTTCAACTAGCCCTTTACTTTCTAATACTGCCCTCCACTCATCTAGTTTGGTGTTAGCCTCCTCCCTAGATTCTGCGGCCAACACTATATCGTCGGCGAATAACATGCACCATGGCACAGTTTCCCAAATATCCTTGGAAAGCTCATCTATAATAACTACAAAAAGGAAGGGGCTTAGCACGGATCCCTGATGTAAGCCTACTCTAATAAGAAAGCACCTTGTAAACCCGACAGGTGTTTGTATATTCGTCGTTGTTCCCTCATACATATCTCGTACAACATCAATATACATCCATGAGATTCCCTTTTTCTTATTTATGTGATTATAATAATTGTAAAGGTGATAGTTGGGGTATTTTAAATAATATAAGTGGGGGTATTATGGTCTTTACTCGTGTGAACATAGAGTTTTTAGGTAAAAAAATTTTTGCCAAAAATAGAAAGTGGACAATTTGGAATGAACTAACTAAACAAGGAAAGTGGACAATAAAAAAGAAAAGGAGTATATGTTCTTTTAAAAACTTGTAAAGAAATATATATGTGTGTGTGAGCGCGTGCGTGCGCATGTGTGTGTGTAAAGATTTCAAATTAATTCAAAGTTGCTGTTTATATGGAATCATATGGTTATTAGAATTTCGATCCTAACACTACAAAAAAATTGCAACCCAGCGACCCAATTTAGCGACTGGACAAATTTAGTCGGTATTACCGACTAAACAGCGACTAAAATACCGACTAACATGTTTTAGTCGGTAATACCGACTAAACAGAGACTAAAAAACTTTGGTCGCCGATTCCAGACCAACTTGCGACTTTACGTTTTAGTCGCTATTTTTCCGACCATAAATGTAGTCGCTAGTTAGTCGCCAAAAAAAAAAAAAAGAAAAAAAATACGGGAATAAACGTTTTATTTTTTCCGACTAAACTCCGACTAAAACTGGGTCGTTAAGTAGTCGGTAATATCCTGATTTTGTCTATAAATACCCCCCCCCCCCCCCCCCCCCGCGTCATTTTTCATTCGCCCCAATCCATTTCCCACTTCTCTCTATAATTTATCTGTTCTTCTCTTGTCGCCATCCACCACCACTCCTATTTAACTCTCCTACTTGAGAAGAATTAAGTAGGGGTGGAGGTGGAAGGCGAGAAGTTGAAAAACAAAAAAATAAACGGTCTCGAAATATTAATAAAACGATTCAATCATAATAAAAATATGGCATATTAAAATTGAATATTGATCTTGGAGCTACTAAACCTTTCAACTTTATCATGTTTCTCACTTGCCCCGTTCTCTTCGTACCCATACTCGAGTTTGTTTACTTAAGTATGGGTTCGGGAAGAACCGGACAAATTGCGAAACATAAATTTAACAGTTCAATCGTATCAAAAATATGGAAAAATTTGATATTAAAGGTATGAACCATATTTGCTTATAAACATACATAAATTTGTTTCTCATTGTTGTTCACTGTATCCCTCCCCTCTCGACGCGTACATGGTTAATTTAATCGGTGTACGCGTAGAGACGGGGTTGGATATAGTGATTAACATAAATTTAATGGTTGTTTTTAAGCAAATGAGACTTGCCTCAAATTTGTTTTTCACTGTATCCCCCCCTCTCCACTCGTACATGGTTAATTTCAATCGGTGTACGCGTGGAGAAGGGTGGGATATAGTGATTAACATAAATATAAAGGTTGCCCCAAATTTGTTCTTTACTATATCCTACCTCTTTTCATCTCGTACATGGTTAATTTCAATCGGTGTACGTGATGATAAAGGGGAAGGATGTAGTGATTTACATAAATTTAATGGTAGTATTTTGTTGTATTAAAAAATACTAATGAGCTTTTTTTTTCAACATATCCTACGCTTCTTGACACGTACATGATTAATTTCACTCGGTGTATCAATCGGTGTACGTGTCAAGAAGTAGTAGGTTATTGTGATTAACATAGCTATTTTTTCACTATATCCTACGCCGCTCTACTCGTACATGATTAATTTCAATCGGTGTACGAGTAGAGAAGGGCGTTGGATATTGTGATTAACATAGCTATTTTTTCACTATATCCTACCTCTATTCAACTCGTACATGGTTAATTTCAATCGGTGTACGTGATGATATAGGGGTAGGATGTAGTGATTTATATAAATTTAATGTAGTATTTTGTTGTATAAAAAATTACTAATGAGCTTTTTTTTCAATATATCCTATGCTTCTTGACACGTACATGATTAATTTCACTCGGTGTATCAATCGGTGTACGTGTCAAGGAGTAAAAGGTTATGTTGATTAACATAGCTATTTTTTCACGAAAAAAATTATAATGAGCTTTTTTTTTCGTGCCGTTTTGTTGTAATAATTATCAGTACTTAATTGAAATATATGTTCTTCTTACTTATTGTCCTGTATGTTTACTATAAAAATGTGTTAGAAACGCTTAAAATATGTTTCTCAGAAGTGTAGAAAATGTGCAACGTATTATTTTACTTATATTTGCTACTGAAAAAGAATAATTTTTGATTTGCAAGGCGTTGGTTTGTCCGATAGTGGTACTTACGGCCTATTCTACTACCTCTAGTTCATCATCGGGTGGCTCCCATTTGTTTTAAGATATGAACAATGTCAAAAAACATATAGGAACTACTAAATGGTGAATTGGAGGGAGTATAGGTTGTAAATTACACTAATGCGCGTTAGTGATACTTACGGCCTATTCTACTACCTCTATTTCAGCGTTAAGTAGCTCCAATTTGTTTTACGATATGAACAATGTCAAAAAACATATAGGAGCCACTTAATGGTGAATTAGAGGGAGTATAGGTTGTAAAGTCCACTATCGGGCAGCTAACGCCATGCAATGAAAAAAATTTTCTTAGTAGAATGATCATAAGTAAAGTTACGATGCTTATTTTCTACACTTTTGAGAAACATACTTTTAACGTTATCAATTTTTATAGTACATACGACGAACTAAGTAAGGAAAAACACAATTTCAACTTAGTACTAATAATTTTAAAACAAAATGGCCGGAAAAAAAAGCTCATTTTAATTTTTTTTTTTAAGTTTTACCGACTATTTTGCGACTATTATGCCAGTCGCCAACTAGTCGGTACAATGTGGTCAAATGGAATTTATTACCTGAGTATCCGTGTCAAAAAGGGTCAAAAAGCACTTATTACTTGAATATCCGTGTTGTTAGCGACTAGCCTGCGACTATCTATTAGTCGCCAGTTAGTCGGTAATTTCAAAAGTTTTTGTCTTTTCCAACGTCTTTTCAAACATTAACTGAGGCAATAAATGAGGGCGGTGAAACGGGTAAACTTTTACTCCGACTACAGTAGAAAAGTCAGTTGGTTTGACTCACATAGGAGATTTTTAGATAGTACACACCGATTTCGTAGAAACCGGGTGCTTTTTAGCCGTGGAGTTGTTGAGAAGGCTGTAATGCCCGAAATACGTACGGGAAATGAGCTTTTGGAGGAGTTGGATCGTTTTGGGTTTTTAAGGGTGTTTGAAGACGATGCAGCAGAGTTCAACGCGGATTTAAGTAGACATTGTGTTGGATGGAAGAAGAGAAGTATCTTTTGGGATTTGCCGTACTGGAGCACAAATATGATCCGTCACAACCTTGACGTGATGCACATTGAGAAGAACTTCTTTGATAACATTTTCAACACAATAATGTGTGTGCCTGGAAAAACTAAGGATCATCTCAAGGCACGTCAAGATTTAGCCGAGCTCGGGATCCGATCGGAATTGCATCCAGTTGGTTCTACCATCCCCAAGGCATCATACACACTAAACAGAGAGCAAATGGCTGTCCTTCTGGAGTGGCTTAAAACTCTGAGATTTCCTGATGGGTATGTCTCTAATTTAGCCAGGAACATCGACATGGCTAAACATCAAGTATTCGGGATGAAGAGTCATGATTGTCATGTGTTCATGCAACGACTGATTCCTATTGCATTTCGAGAGTTGCTGCCAGAAAAAGTATGGGAAGCTCTTACTGAAATTAGTCTGTATTTTAGAAGTCTTACTTCTCCGAGAATTTCTGTCGCAGATATGTGGAGGTTGGACGAGGAAATTGCAGTTGTGCTCTGTAAGTTAGAGACTATATTTCCTCCAACATTCTTTGACGTCATGGAACATCTGCCTGTTCATCTAGCTTACGAGGCGAGGATTGCTGGCCCGGTACAATATAGGTGGATGTATCCCTTTGAGAGGTAATTACTAATTACACGTCTAAAATATTCGTACTATTTACTTTTCTGATAACTTTTTACATGTCTTAATAATTACTCTTTGGTTTAAATTACAGGTATCTTCGACATTTAAAACTTAATGTCAAAAACAAAGCACATGTTGAAGCCTCGATCTGCAACGCATATCTTAATGAAGAAGCATCATACTTTGTATCGCATTACTTTGGGCCAAATGTTCGATGCAGAGTTAGAGATCTACCTAGAAACGATGATGGATTCTTTAACAACGTCAGACCGGGTGTTTTGTCCATATTTACACACCCAATCAAACTTCATGGTCGGGGTAAGGCTCTTATGATGGATGAAGCAGATCTCAAAATTGCTCAGACTTATATTCTGCGAAACTGTCCAGAGGTGAATCAATTTTATGATCAATTCGTACACTTAATCACAAAGTACGAACCTAATCTAAACGCAGAGCAAGTTGACCATGTGGTCCAAGACCAGTTTGCCGCATGGTTTAAACAGATTGTGAGTACACGTTAACCATCGTTACTTGTTGTGTAAATAATATTACGTATTTACATTGAATTATTGTTTTTATATGCAGTCCAGGGACGGGTTTCTTGACGGTGTGGATAATGCCGATATTCTTAAGGACCTCGCCGAGGGACCTTTGCATAAGGCACGTCGCTATGATGTTTGTTACGTGAATGGTTATAGATTTCACACTATGTCTCATTCCTCAAAAAAGAAATCTTCTGAGAACAGCGGGGTGTGCGTGAAATCTGATGATAACAGTCCGGATGAAACCGACTTTTACGGAAAGTTAGAGGATATTATTGACCTCGAGTTTCGAGCACTTCCAATGAAACGGGTCACTCTATTCAAATGTCATTGGTTTGATCAGACTACCACCGGATACGGCCATGGTACGAGAATCCATCCGCGTTACAAGCTGGTTGAAGTTCATATTGGTCGATCCTATAGAAAATACGATCCTTTTGTGCTAGCCTCTCAAGCTTCCCAAGTTTATTACTTATCTTATCCCAGTTTAAGGCAAAACATGAAAGATTGGCGAGCCGTTTGCAAAGTCAGATCAAAGCAATTCGAGGAGACTGCTTTTCAACTGAAAGAGAAATCACCGGATTTTGTGGTAAATGAAGATGTTTCCGACGCACAAGTCGAGCCGTTGCGTGATCCCGCTGGAGAACTTTTAGTCTTAGACGAAACGGTTCATGATGACGAGGAAAATGAAGACAACGACGAAGATCTTGTATTATCTGACGACGAGGATGTCGATGACGATTATGTAACCCAATAATATGTTATTAATAATTATATGTTTATTTAAAGTTCTTTTTTTACATTGGGTCGTAAATTTTGTATATTTTAATATCGTATTTAAAATTTTATTATTATTAATTATAAAATAATAATAATAACAATAATAATAATAATAATAATAATAATATAATAATAATAATAATAATAATAATAATAATATAATAATAATAAATATATTAATAATAATAATAATAATATTACTAATATTAATACGAATAATAATAATAATAATAATATTAATAATAATAATAATAATAATAATAATAATAATAATAATAATAATAATAATAATAATAATAATAATAATAACGAAAACAATTAAAAAAGAGGCGCCAAATTCAAATCTCCGACTAAAATACCGACTACCTCTTAGTCGCCAAGTAGTCGCTATTTTGAATCACGTAGCTTCCTAGAGAAGCTACTCTGATTGACAGGTGCATTGGAAAGGTAAAAAAAACTTTTCAGTATACCGACTAGCCAGCGACTAAACGTAAGTCGCAGGTTAGTCGGTATACTGAAAAGTTTTTTAACTTTTACACGTTTTCTGAAAAGTTACTGCAGGTAATTAATGAGGTGGTTGACATTTTTACCGACTATCCGCCGACTAGATAATAGTCGCCAATTAGTCGGTGAGTTCAACAGTTTTTTTTGTCTTTTCCAACGTCTTTTCAAATATTAACTGAGGCAATAAATAAGGGAGGTTAAACGGTTAAATTTTCTCCGACTAGTCACCGACTAATTCTGAGTCGCCAATTGGTCGGTGATATTTGCGGTTTTAATCCAAACGTTTTAAATTTACCCTAATACTCACCGACTAACTATCGACTGAGGCTGAGTCGCAGGTTAGTCGGTAGCCGTTTTATATAAAAACCCTAACAGTACGTCATTTTCATTTTCATTCTCAATCATCATTCCTCCTTCTCGTTTTTCTCTCTTTCTCTCTTCCAAACCGTCATTCTCATTCCTTCATTCTTCAATCTCATTCTTTCTCTCTTTCTTTTTCCAAAAAATTTTGGGTTGTATTCATCGATCGACTGAGGTTGATTCCGATCGTTTTCAACTCCAAGGATTAAAGGTTAGTCTTTTTTTAAGTTTTTTTTTCCATGAACATGATTTTACATGTTTTTTGTATAATTTTACATGATTTTTTCATGAACATGATTTGCACATGATTTTTACACGTTTTTTTACATGTTTATTTCAATTTTTTATTGATTTTTTTACATGTTTATTTCGGATGATTTATGTTGTTTTTAGGGTTTTTTTTCGTTTTTTTATGATCTTGTTTTATGTGTTTAGATGTCTATAATCTTGATTTTTAAGAATGTTTACATGTTTATGATCTTGTTTACATGTTTGTGTTTTAGGGTTTAAATGTTTCTTTTTTCATTTTTTCGAATTTTTTCAATAGCTTAATATTTTTAGGGTTTACATGAAAAATACTAGTTCATATGTTTTTAGGGTTTGCATGGTGCGTTTTTTTTTTTTTGTTTTTTTTTGTATCATTTTTTTTTTCCGAAAAATATATGTTTTTAGGTTTATATGTTATGTTTTTTTTTATCATATGTTTATGTTTTTTAGGGTTTACATGAAATATACTTGTTCATATGTTTTTAGGGTTTACATGTTTTTTTTTTTTGGTTCATTTTTTTTTATTTTCGAAACATGTTTCGTTTTTTTTTTTTGTTTTTTTTTGTATTATTTTTTTTTTCCGAAAAATATATGTTTTTAGGTTTATATGTTATGTTTTTTTTATAATATGTTTATGTTTTTTAGGGTTTACATGAAATATACTTGTTCATATGTTTTTAGGGTTTACATGTTTTTTTTTTTGGTTCATTTTTTTTATTTTCGAAAATTACCTGTTTATTTTTGTATGGTTCGTTTTTTTCAATATTATTTTAGGTTTATATAATAGGATTTACATGAAATATACTTGTTCATATCTTTTTTTGGTTTTTTTTTTGGTTTTTTTTTTCGAAAAATACATGTTTATTTCGTTTTTTACATGTTTATTTCGTTTTTTACATGTTTATTTTCGAAATTTTACATGTTTATTTTGTTTTTTAACTTTGTTGGTTCATTTTTTTAAATTTTCTGAGTTTATTTTGATATTATTTTGATATTATTTTCTGTAAAAATAATTTGTTAAATTTAGATGCCTAGAATGCGAAATCATTTAAACCAACGCATAGACCCTCGAACCGGTCAGCCATATGACCCTGATTCGCGACCGGTTCGACAGCTTGCCCGTTCTGACCCGGGCACCCAAGCGGTTCCGCTCTCTGCGGATTTAGAGGAGCATTTTCTCCGGTCTGACTTTAGGAGGGCAGTTGGGTCTGTCGATCCCTCTCCGGTGTCATCACGTGCTTCGCCACGTAACGCACCCACACCGGAGAATGACACAGCCCAGGGCCCGCCACGCGAGGACCCTCCACCTCCACCCCTACACCGACCACCTCCACTTCCATGGCTGCCCAACGAGGGCACGTTTGCCAACGTGGATGGCAACCAAGTATCAACGTCCATTCGTAGGACGTTTGAGGCCTACCAAGATCCTGCAGGGTATGCTTGGAAGTACCTATCTAAGCATACGATCGAGTTCTATTGGGATCAGTTTCAAGTAAGTATATTTACTACATTATTTCATTATTTGATTAACTTTTAACTGACTTGTTTGTTGTACTAATACTGATTGTTTTTGTCGTTTCAGAGACAATGGTCTTGGGATCCCTCCATCACCGACACGGTGCGCAAGGAATGGTTGAAGAGGGCCAAGGTCCGGTACAAGGACATGGTTCACTCAATGAGAAAAAGTCTCGAAGAAAATAATCAGTATATACCTGATTGGGTGTCGGCAGATGCTTGGCGAGAGTGGACACGGGCCTGGGCAGCTCCTGAATTCCAGGCTCAGCGGGAGCGAGGGAGAAAAAACCGTCGCCGGGGCGATCCAACGGGTGTCGCAGAAGTCACCCATACCGGCGGCTCCGAGTCGGCCCGCAGGACACGGCGGATATTGGTATATACTTAACTTTTTATTAATTTAAATTTTTTAAAATTTTGTTTTTTTGTTTATTTATACATTATTTTTATTAAACCATTCACTTTGTTTTTACAGGAAAAAAAGCAGAAACGCACGCCCACCTCTTATGAGTTGTTTCTACACACTCATAGGGTGAAAACAAAAGATGGGTTGCAGTGGATCAACGAGAAGTCCAAGGCCGTGAACGTAAGTGCAATTAATTATGTTCTTTTTTTAAGTAATCATGAATCATAGTAGTTAGTTTTTTTATGTCGAAGGCCGAAATTTTTATATAATTTTATGCTTTGTTCAGGACGAGTATTTACGCCTCCATGCCGAGCTGCCTGTAGATGCTCCTGAGGAGAAGGAAAATGACGCCTACTTTGAGGCCGTCAAAATTGTCGAAGCGCAGGATTCGACAAAGAAGTCCTCCAAGGCTGTGTTTGGTCTTGGTGAAGCCGCAGAGACTTATTACTCTGATAGTGCGGCGTCACAGAGTCAAACTCAGGAAACTCCTCCCCCCCCTCCAGCTAGTGAACGAGAGGTTGGATGAGCTACAGCAGTCCTTGAACACTGTAACTCAAAACATGACCTCCAACATTTCGAGGGAGGAGTTTGAGCGTCTAGTGGCGGAGCATCAGCGTTTGAGCGGTGAGTTAAATCACTTTCTCGGCTTTATGCGCGGAATATTTGCCGAAAGAGGTTTTCCTCCACCTCCACCACCCAACTGATCCTACTTATTTGATGATGATGATGTTGATTAAACATTTTTTTTGTGTTTTTTTTATGATTAAACATTTATTTTTATGTTTTTTTTTATGTTTGTATGATTAAACATTTATTTATTTGAACATTTTCTTTATTAATTTTATTTATGCGTTTTTTATTACGTTTTTTATTATATTCGTGCGACAATTTATTTTAGTAATAAAATAATAAAACTGGTCAAATGTGGTTTACAATTGACCACATTTGACCAGTTTTATTATTTTAATATTTTAAATCTAGCGACTAGATTCCGACTACAGCATTAGTAGGTAAACAGTCGGTAAAAATAACCGCCAAATTTTGGTACGCTTTTCAGTCAACATAAGTTTGACTTTACCGACTACCCTCCTACCAAATAAGTAGTCTCAGGTTAGTCGGTAAAAATAACCGCCAAATTTTGGTACGCTTTTTCAGTCAACATTAGTTTGACTTTACCGACTATCCTCCTACCAAATAAGTAGTCTCAGGTTAGTCGGTAAAAATATGGTCAACATTTGAAGTTTGACTTTACCGACTAATCCCCTACTAAAACTGAGTCGACAGATAGTCGGTACAATTTTAAAAACATCTTTCAAAAAAAAAAATAAAAAAAAAAACAAAATCTTTTTTATTTTTACAGCGACTACTTAGCAACTAAAATTTAGTCGGTAGCAGCGACTATGTTCCGACACAGTTTCTTAGTCGGAGGTCCGACTAGTCACCTACTAAATGATATTTGGTAGGTACGCCGACTAACTTAACGACTCAATTAGCTTACCGACCATTATATACCGACTATTTGGATTTAGTCGGTGGTTAGTCGGTATTCACAAATACCGACTAATTTACGACTATATCTCATAGTCGCTAGTTTGCAAATTTTTTGTAGTGTAATCTACGATTCTTTGGTTCTTGGATTCTTGGATCTAAAAAAAGGCAACTAATTAGAATCATAGGTAGGATCATAAGACGATTTTTCGATGCTATGATGCAATGGTTTGAACTAAATAATTATCTATATACGACTATAAATTTTAAGTTTTTCCATATATTAGATTTAAAAATGATTATTGCAAATAATCTTTTTCGAAACTTAAAAGATAAAGTCAAATAAGGTTTTATTTAGTCTTTAAAACTTAAAAAAGCACAAATATAATTGATAATCAGTTACCAAAAAATATTTTGAGTACCGGCCCGTTTGGTAGGTGGTAATAAAAAGCGGTAATAAGAATGAAAAACTAGTGTGATTTTGGTTGAAAAATCTCTTGGCTACTTTAATGGTCATGCTTGACAACCTTCAATCATCTTATTTTATTCGTAAAATTCATTCCCATGCATTACCAATGGGAGATGTGGTATTAGGTGGTAATGAAAATTTGTGACCAAAAATTTTTTTTTTTTGATCAAAATTTAATTACCATGGGAATGACATAAAAGTTTTGATAAAATTTTACACTATAAACCATTTTCATTACCACTAACCAAACGGGCCGTTAGAATTTGCACGATCGTACGATTCTATTATACCTATTCCATCCTACCCCTTAAAAGATCCTCCATGCATATAATCTCGATTCTATGAAACTTGTAGATACATACCCTCTAATCTATTTAGATGATAATCACATGATTACATTTTTTTGTCAACCAAATTACTCAAAATATTGGAAAGTATATTTCTTTAATAAGAAAGCAATTATATAAAAGATAAAACATATAAGCAAGCATACATCATAATCACATAATCACATCTTTTCGTCAAAGATATTGATTAAAAAACTTCATAAGAATATGTTTATATCTTAAAGTGATTATATATTAATGATAAAAATATCAACAATTAATAACAGCAATATCCATATCCATGTCAGTATAAAAGGCCATATATTTTTAGCAAATTTCTTATTTCTCCAAAAAAAAAAACTTTGGACAAATTAAACTTTTCATTCTTCTAAACTATTCTAAACATAACCTCATGTTAAAAAATATGACTGAAAAGAAATCTTTCATACCTCTAATGCTGTTGTTACTAGTTATATGGTCTTCTACGGGTAAGTGTACGTCGAAAATCAATGTTATTTGTTTATTTCAACAAAAAATTTAGGAAAATTCCACGTGATAACCCTAAGGTTTTATGTTCTTCACGTGGTAACCAAAACTTTTAAAAAAATCCACGCGGTAACCCTGAGATTTACGTAATTGTTCCACCATGACCTTTTTGCACATAAAAACGATAGCAAAACGTTAATTTCGAAATTTTATGGGTATTGTATGCCTATTTTATTTTTTTTTTCCAATTTTTATATTTCAGTTAATTTTCATGTGCGAATACTAATTACATTATAAATGAACTTTTTTGGGTTTTAGAAAGCAGGATTACATACGGGTACAATTTACAAAAACTTGGTGAATTGATTAGCAAGGATGGGGTTGGTCCAAGGTGCAATGTACATATAGAAGGTTGCACAAAAGATTTATGTAGGTCCAAGTGCCCTCCATTGGCGTATAATTCCTATTGCATATACAACATGTGTTGTTGTGCAGCATAGACTTTGTTCTTTTATTATGTTTTAATAGTAGAATTTTGGTATTATTGACGAGACGAAAAAATTAATACTATCTATTAGTGAGATAATATGCATAAATATTTTGATATTTGAGTATACATCATCTATAGACTATCTTCTTATATCAAATTTGTCCATGTTTTATTTTTTATGTTGTTCATAATTAATCTTTGCAAAAGTTTGCTTAAATAATAGGGAAATTCCACATGGTAGCATCAAGTTTTAATGAAATGCCAATGGTAGCACTTTTTTAAGAAAATTCCACATGGTAGCATTCAGTTTATACACTATCTAATTACCGTAGCATTTTCTGTTAAATTCTTGTTAATTCCGTTAAATTCATCATTTGTAAGTTTTTTCCCACATGGTAGCATCCAGTTTTTGTTAATTTACCATTTTAATGTTTAAATCACCGTTTAATTCATTAACGGGCGAGGTGTTCATTCGGGTCATCGGGTTGATTTCGGGTCAAGTGTTTCGGGTCGGTTCCAAATCGGGTTTTGTGTTCACATTGGTTTTTACATAAATTGTAGATCCATTTTTAATTCGGGTCAAATCGGGTTCGGTTATAAAGTCGGGTGTCTATTGGGTCATTGGGTCTGTTTTGATCACCTTAATGCTCATAAATGTTTAATAATTTTATTGAAAAAAATTATAAATGTTGAATAATTATACGGAAAAAAAATTTTAACATTTAATTCAACATTTTAATGTTTAATTCATCGGTCGAAACAAGTACTCTTTCGAATAAGTACTTGTTTCGATCAAATTTTCGAAAGAGTAATCCCTTTAGGATAGTAGCCACGTCCGTTGTTTCAAAAAAATCCTTATGATGGGTAAAAATGACGTCAAATATCATTTTCGGATTACGTATCGGAAAATAGACGTATAAGTACTTGTTTCGACCGGATTTTCAAAAGAGTTATCCTTAAGGGTATTTGCAAGGTCCTTTTTTGAAAAAAAAATTGTTATGACAGGTAAAAATGACGTCAAATATCTGTTTCGGTTTACGTATCGAGAAATAGGCGAATAAGTTCTTGTTTCGACCCGACTAGATAGTTTCTTATAATATTTCAATAATATTATTCAACTTTTATAAGCGTTAATGAATCAAACGGTGAATTAAACATTAAAATAGTGAATTAAAAGTTAAAATGGTAAATTAACAAAAAACAGATGCTACCATGTGAAAAAAAACTTACAAAATGATGAACTTAACGGAATTTATCAAGAATTTAACAGAAAATGCTACGACAATTAAATAGTGCATAAACTAGATGCTACCATGTGAAATTTCCTTAAAAAGTGCTACCACTGGCATTTCATCAAAACTGGATGCTACCATGTGGAATTTCCCTAAATAATACTTCCTTCTAGTCTTACTACTTGTCCCATTTAACTATACAGAAGAATTTAAAAATGGTCAATGGGACCACATGAGAGAGAGTGTATGTGCAATTATAATTAATTAAAATTAACTATTCCCTCCTTTTGCAACTTCCCACCCAAATCACCAAGTGCTTTTCCCACCAAATGTTGATATTTCACATTCCAACCATTTTTAAAATTTTTTAATTTCCTACTCTTTTCCAATTACACTTAAAATCTTAAATTCCAATAAATAAGACAAACATTCTTGAGCTTATAGCTCATATGGGTGTTGTTTCTACTGCGGAGGATGTTCAGTTTTAATGGGAGCTCGTAAATTCAATTCATTGAACATGTGTTGATGATATTTAAGTTATAAAGTTTTCTGCAGAAATTAAGTTATGATAAAGTTTGTTTTGTACCACAGTTATGTTTTTGGTATTAGTTTGATCTAACAATTAAAGTGGACCAGTTGGATACGGACATGTTAAGATCACATTGGATGTTGTTTCCATGCTAAACATCCACTTCATGATCTATGTCATTCTTTTGTGTTGGTATTATGATCATTGAGGTCTAGTTATGTCAAATGTAACAAAGACAGCTCTGGTCTATCCTAATATGATTGATGGACGAGATTGGTTTTGATATATTATAATTTTTGATAGTATGGTTGAGCTCAAATTTGGTTTTATAATGATACAAGTTTATACAATTTTTACATATAGCCCAAGTGGGAGATTATTGGACCAAAATCCAACTTTGGGCTTATATGTAAATATTTATGTCATTATAATTAATTAAGACTGTCTTTATGGCCTACATAAAGTGATCTAATTAAAGTTAAAGGGTTTGGGCTTAAATGTATCAATAGGTTGCGGGCCTTAAATGTGTAGAGACTCATTTTATGATTGGGTTCTGTGATGGGCCGAATACTAGTCTAAGTTATTATATATATAGCAGTTATGGTCCCTAGGATATACATATTCCTTCTCTCTTGCCATCCCATTATCAGAGAGAATTAAGAGTGATAACATTTAGAGTCATCACTTTAGGGAAAACGTGTTAATATAGAAGATCGATACGCTCTCATTACGCTTTCACTTTCAAGATTATCTACCGTGCTATGGAATCATGTATTCTTCAGTTTTGTCTTTTCAGTTTGTTCTTCTAATTTAACATAATCGATCCTATTTGTTAGTAATGATATTCACCATTTATTTATCATCAAGAATCACTTATTGAAAGTTGAGCTATCAACTAATATTATGTATATTGAAGTATTTATCCATCGAAAAATTCAACTATAGGTTCTTTTTATGCCACTTCAACTTAAAAATTTACCCAACAAAATAATCAATTCAATAAAATTACACAACAATAATATCAAGATCAAATACCATTACCTAAAAAAATGTTATACTTTGTTGCAATGAAAAGACAAATTTAATTATTATATCCATTCTAACGATTTTATTATAATTTTTTTAGGCATATTCCACATATTAGCACCCATCTAGAAAACATACCAGATATAAATTATTTTTTAGTTAAGTACATATGATAACGTTAAAACTACTATGTTGTCTATAAGGTAGCAAAAATAGTTAATAATAACATATTTTGTCAAGATTTCATTGACTTTTTAAAATTTTCCTATTTTCAAATTTTTGTAAATAAAATAAAGAAAAACCTACACCATCTCCTAATTAGTTTTCACCATTAGTGTAACAGCCCGAAACTAACCAACTGCTTAAACAATATTAATTATAACTAATGCGAAAGCTTAATACTTATATTGGGCTATTATGTCGAAAATATAATCACTTAACTAACTATATTATCCGCTAAACATCAATCGGAATTTTAAATATAAATGTTTACAACATAAAAGATATATAGAGTAATTATTAAAAAAACATTTCAAATTATTTAAAATATAATAAAGTTCAGTAGAAAATCCGGCAGAGTTCTATTTGTAAATCAAATAATTCAAAATTTTCTTTTTTGACTTAAAAGTTAACCTGCAAGTATAAAACAAGAATTTTAGAATTGTTTTACTTACATTATTATATTATATGTATGGATGTTATTACTTGTTGATTACTGGCATTCGCGCTTTCAGTTGTCTTTAACTTCATCAGTCTCAAGAGCTGTCCTCCATCAGGACAAGTTTATAGAACAAAACCACATAATCAGCCTATGCTGAGTACACATTCATAGAACTCAATTTATTGATTACATTTGTGTTATTGTTTTCTTGATTCGATTTCATAGTTTTACTTATAAATCCTAAGAGAATAAGCAGTGTCTTATTAATATCTTTTTTCCTCTCACAACCGTTTAATCGGTTGTAGAGGTCTGAGGTCGTCACCCCAGAAGCTTTATGCTTGCAAGCTGCCAAGCCAGTTCCATATCCGCATGCCGCCTCGAGTTCTCACAAACATGCAGTCTCACCTGGGGTCATAAAGAATGCCACCGCCCTAGACTGGTACCTTTTGTTTAGGTGTTGCCCGCATTGTACCCCCTTAGGTGGACCGGCACATTATATTCCGCCGGAAAACCGGTTTCGAAAAATAATGTTAGCATTCCCTTACGGCACCGACCTTAGACTTTTGTTATTGTATTTTGTGAAATCCACCGCTTTTTTGAAATTCTTTTTATTTGTTTATATCTTTTAATCACAGCTAATGCTTACTCACATTTTGTCATCACATAGCTTGTGACTACTCATATTTCATCACTAAGCTTGTTTGTTCGTGTCTTTTAATTTTGACTCAAGAACAACATTCACTTTGATGGCATAGTTTATACTTTGTTGAATGTTCTTCATATTCCAGATATGAGAATGATATGACTAGGTGTCTTGGTTAGTAATGGTAGTAGATGAATTCTTGATGAGGATGGATTGGTGATCACTAATGGGTCTCAAGTAGTGATGATGGGCAAGAAGAAAGGATCACTTTATGAGCTAGTTGGGTCGATGGATGATGGGTTGGCAAGGTCAAAGGGTTCTTTGTTGTCCAATGAGCATTATATTGCTTTGTGGCATTTGAGACATGGGCATATGATTAAGAGAGACTTGGTGGTTCTATTCAAGCATGGTCTATTTGGTGAGAGGTGTATGGGTTTTAGTGGTTCTTATAAGCTTGGTGTTCTTTATAAGTAAAGATGGGTCAGCTTCAAGATGGTTGTAAATAGAACATGTTCTCTCGGTTATAGTCACTTAGTGGTGTGGAGTCTTTTTTTGGTTCTATCACATGGTATCTACTAGTGTTTGCTTACTTTGAAGAAAGTGTGGGTTTACATTTTGGAGCATAATGATGAGATCTTTGGGGTGTTCAAGGATTGGATCAGAAGATAATGTTAACACTAGTGGAAAAAAATCTCATTTGCTGCGGGTTTTTTTAAGGTATTGGCTGCGGTTTTGTCTCGCAGCCCTTAGAGTAGCAGCAAATGAAATTTTTTCATTGGCTGCGGACATTACAACCGCAGCCCTTTAGTCATTTTAAAAAATAAAAAAAAATTCATTCACTTACAACCCAGAAAATTATGATGTTCTTGAAGATCTTCAAGAACAACCCAGAAAATTTCATACACTTAGGAAGAAGAGCAGTGTTGATCTGAATTTTTTAATTCCAGAAAATTTCATACACTTACAAAAAAAAACGAAAAAACAACAAGATCTAAACATAAAGATCTAAACAGAAAAAACGAAAAAACGAAAAAAAAATGAAATTAAAACAGCAAGATCTAAACGAAACATAAAATTACAACGAAACAGCAAGATCTAAACATATATTCGTTTTATACAATCAAGATCTAAATAGCAAGATCTAAACGAAAAAACGAAAAAAAAATGAAACAACATAAAATTAAAACGAAACATAAAATTACAACCCAAAACAGAAATCTAAACCTGGACAAAATCAAAACAAAAATAAATTACATATTTTCTGGATCTTATTCTTCAAAAATATCTTCAAGTGAAATCTAAACCGAAAAGCAAAGAGTCATGCCTTTGAAGCCTTCTACCATAAGCTTGATACCACGGAGGGGGAGAAATATATTTACAAGTTGGCTAAAGCCAGATCTAGACAGAGGGAGGACTTGGGGGCAGTGAAGTATATCAAAGATGACAGTGGACGGGTTCTCATTAAACAAGAGGACATCAAACTAAGATGGCATCAGTATTTCTCCCAACTACTAAATATGTCAAGGGGTCCTACACAGGAAAGTCGGCAAACTTCGTACACACAAACAACACGAGTGTGTGGGCCATTTGGTGACATAATCAAGGGTGAAGTAAGTGAAGCCCTCAAAAAGATGGGGAGATTTAAGGCAGTTGGACCGGATGATATTTCGATTGAGGTGTGGAGGAGCTTGGGAGAGGAGGGCATTCAATGGCTTACTAATCTCTTTTATGCTATCCTGAGATCCAGTAAGATGCCGGAGGAGTGGAGGATTAGCACAATTATCCCTTTGTTCAAGAAAAAGGGCGATGCACAGGAATGCGGGAACTATAGGGGTATCAAACTCCTAAGCCACACTATGAAACTGTGGGAAAGAGTTATTGAGAAAAGAGTTAGACGGGAGACGGTGATTAGGGAGAACCAGTTTGGTTTCATGCCGGGGAGATCGACTACTGAGGCGATTCATATTTTGAGGAGATTGATGGAAAAGTATCGGGAGCGAAAGAAGGATTTGCATCTCGTGTTCATCGACCTGGAGAAAGCATATGATAGCATACCACGAACCATCATTTGGGATAGCCTCAAGAAAAGAGGTATTTCATCAAGATATATTGAGGTAATACAGGACATGTATGATGGTGTTTCGACCAACATTCAGACACCAGTGGGGCTAACAGAGTCTTTCAGTATTAGAGTGGGCCTACATCAGGGATCGGCACTTAGTCCTTTTCTCTTTGCGGTGATTATGGATGAGATCTTGAAATCCATCTGGGAAACTGTACCATGGTGTATGCTTTTCGCCGATGATATAGTCTTGGCCGCAGAGACTAAGGAGGAGGCTAATAGTAAATTGGACGAATGGAGGGAAGCCTTTGAGGGTAAGGGGATGCGCATAAGTCGCTCGAAGACTGAATACATGCGATGTAACTTTAGTGGGACAGAATCGATAGGGGAGCCAGAGGTGTCCATTAGGGGAGAAGCTGTTGCATGCACGTCTAAGTTCAAATATCTGGGTTCAGTAATTCAGAACAATGGGGAGATTGAGGGTGACGTTACTAATCGTATACAGACAGGTTGGCTCAAGTGGAGAGCAGCGACTGGGGTGTTTTGTGATGAAAGATTTCCTAGTAGACTAAAAGGAAAATTCTACCGCGTTGCGATTAGGCCGGCTTTGTTGTACGGAACAGAGTGCTGGCCTATGAAGAAGGCTTTCGAGCAGAGAATGGATGTAACAGAGATGCGCATGCTGAGATGGATGTGTGGTAAGACAAGGATGGACAGGATTAGAAATCAGGAATTTAGGGAGAAGTTAGGGGTTGCACCTCTCTCTGCAAAGATGCGGGAGAACAGGCTCAGATGGTTTGGGCATGTGCAGAGAAGCACCCATGACGCTCCAGTGAGAAGGGTTGAACACATCATAGTGGAGGGCAAGAGAAGCCGGGGAAGATCTAAGAGGACGTGGGAGGAGCAGATTAACAGCGACCTGCTCGAACTACACCTCTCTAAGGACCTGACTAGGGATAGAGCCACATGGCGGCGCCTTATTCACGTCCTAGATTACTAGACTTGTTTGTTACTGTTTTGTGTCTTTCGTCATCGCTTTTCACTGCCTCTTTTACCTATATCGTTTATAAATTTATAAATGCTCCTTATGTTTGGCTAACGTGGGTGTAAGATGCAGGTTTCAGTTTTTTTTGCAGGTCTTATCCTTGAAGACTATTATAGAGCCGAAGGACTCTTATGACCGCCCTCTCCTTCTGGGTATGAGACGCCGTCGACCTTCCTTCCCCGGACCCCGACCATAGAGTATCTATGTGCGGGAACACTTGGTATGATGATGATGATGATGATGATGATGATGATGTTGTTGTTGTTGTTGTTGTTATTATTATTATTATTATTATTATTATTATTATTATTATTATTATTATTAATATTATTATTATTATTATTATTATTGTTATTATAATTATTAATACTATTACTATTAGTATCTAATTAAGAATTTAATTAATAAATACTAATATTATTTAATTAATTAATTAAAAAATAAATTAATAATAATGTCATCAACATTATTACAATTAAATGTCATCAACATTATTACAATTATTAAATAGTCATTTATATTATTATTATCTAATAAATTAATTAATTAAAAAAATATTGTTAATTAATAAATGAATTAACATAATAATATTATTACATTATTTATATTATTAAAATTATTATTTATATATTTATTTATTAATTAATTTATTAATTAAGTAATTAATTAAATAATATTAGTTATAATAATAAGTAATAAGTAATAAAAATAATAAATTCAAATAAAAATAATAATAATAATAATATAATAATATTATAATAACAATATTAATATTAATAATAATATTAATAATAATAATAATAATAATAATAATAATAATAATAATAATAATAATAATAATAATAATAATAATAATAATAATAATAATGGTATGGTCTGATCTGATCTGATCTGGTCTCGTCTGGTCTGATCTGATCTGATCTGGTTGGTCTGGTCTGGTCTGATCTGAAACTTTCTGATCTGATCTGAATAGTTCTGATCTGATCTGATCTGGTCTGATCTGGTCTGATCTGATCTGATTCCAATAAGAATAAGTAATAAGTCAAAAAAATAAGTTGAAGAGAACACCTTCTAAATTGATATCAATTTTGGTAAAAAAATTTTTATATGGCAAATCAATATGGAAATGACACGTGGAATTTCACATTCTTTTTATTAGATTTTATGATTTATGATGATTATGATTATGATTATGATTATGATTATGATGATATGATTTATGATATGATTATGATGATTATGATTATGATTATGATGGTTTAACTGTATGAGCAACTAATTAAGTTGATCAAAAGATGTATTTATACTATTGTTCATGCCATTGTAGTAAAAGCCGATTTTTATTTTTGTAAATAATAAAATTGTCAGAACTCAGAATTGAAATTTATGCAATTATTGTTCTTGCTCTTTTGAAACCACAATTTTATATTTATAATAATTGAATTGAAATTCTTGTCATTTATATTTATTTCATTTAATCTTGCATTTATTATACTCCCTCCGTTCTTTTTTGATTGTCCTATTTGAAAATTTCACACAAATTAAGAAAAGTGGGTATTATTTTATTAAGAAATGTGGAATCTTTGTAGATAGTGGGTATTATTTTATTAAGAAAGGTAAAATCTTTGTAGATAGTGGGTATTATTTTATTAAAATAGTGGTGTGAATTAATAATTGTATTGGTATTATGAGAGATAAATGAAGGTTAAATGAAGGATAAAGAGAGTATATGGAAGATAAAAACTTTCCAAAATAGGAAAGTATTCTAAATAGGACAAACTTATGAAACTGCTCGTCATAGTAATATGGACAAACTTAAAAGAACAGAGGGAGTATTAATTAGCGTTTTTTATTTATGCCATCGTAGTAAAAGTCAATTTTTATTTTTGTAAAGAATAAAATTGTTAGAATTGAAATTTCTGCAATTATTATTCTTGCTATGTTATTTTGAAACCAGCGTTTTATATTTGTAATAGAATTGTATTGAATTTCTTGCCATTTATATTTATGCCTTTTATTCCTGCATTTATTAAAATAAAATTTTTATTGAAATTCATGCAATGCTTGTCATTAATATGAAGCAAACTTTATTTTTTATAAAAAGTAAAGTTGTTTGAATTGAAAATCTCTAGCCAATTATTCTTGCCATTTATGTGAACTAATTTTTTTTTGAAAAAGATAAAAATTCACCCATAGATACTCTTATAATACTGGCCAATAAAATAATTACAAATGACACTCTCATATTAACTTTAATTTTCTATACTATACATCAAAATTAATATAGTGTATGATTTAGTTGTATTATGTTTAATTCAACTAATAATAAGAAGCTCAATATTAAATCAAGTTTAGTTTAGCTAAAATTAAACAATAAATGTAGGCGTGTAATCAGATCTTATCTTAGTTTGAACCAAATTTGTCTGGCACCCGTCAGCCAAATTAACCGATTACAACACGTCATGCTCCAATACAAACGATTTCAACTTGAATAAATAAATTGTATAATAAAAATAAAGTTCAATCAACATAAAACTCAATAAAATTTTAACCGACCTGAATATGAAGAATAACCAATAGCCCAACTCAAAAATGATATAATCGACCCAAAACCAAAATAACAAATAACCGAACCCGAGATTATCCGAACCCGATATATCCGATCGAGAATTTACATCCATATACTCGACGACCCCTGAAAAAAATGATAGTTTTTAGGGTTTTCCGAAAGGCTTTTTTTTAATCAAACTTGCGTTTTCGCATTTTGCAGTCTTATTTCTTTGCGTGAATTAGGGGCGCTGCTTTCAACTTCTGTTCTCTGAATTTTTCAATCTTTCACTCTCCCATCCTAATTTTTTTCCCTTCACTTTAGTATCTTCATCTTCTCTGGTAGGTTCTCTTATTCTTCTCCTTTTTTTTTTTTTTTTGGTTCTATTATTTTCGCTTAGAATTTTTTGTTCAATTCTAAGTACTGATTTTGTTCATCTTCTCTCCCATCTTAATTCCTAAATTCTTCTCTTCTCTGCTTTTGATTTTTTTTTAATTTTAAGATTTTTTCAATTCTCGTTTATTCTTGTTGTTAATTAGTTTTTGTTCATTTCTTAATATCAGTATTGTTCTTGTTAGTTTTTGTTCAGTTCTTAATATCGTTTATTTTCGTGTTTTTTTATGTTGATCAAGATTGCATTGAGATTTGTTAGGTCTCGTTTTTGTATTGAGGCTCTGAGTATACATTCAATTAACTACAAAACAAAGCTGAACAAAAAGACTTTGGCTATTTGGGGCTAGTTTTACAATCATCTTTAGTAATTTTACTTCTCTAATTTTGTATTTTTCGGATTTTAGATTTTTAGATCATTTATGCGATTTTTGTTGATTTTTTTAGATTAGTTCAATTGTTTTACTTTATTTGTTAATATATATACTTGAAGATTGTAAAACTTTATTTTGAAAGATTGTTACATAGGTAAGGCATTTGCTTGATTAGGTTTTTTGATGTTAGGGTTTGTATAAATCATTGCAGAGTTTTATCAATGGGTAAGAAGAAGAAGATAGTGATAAATGATGATGAGTATTCAATCGGAAATGAAGAATCTGAGGTTGCGGAAGACAACCAGTCAAGTAAGAAATAAGCTTTCTTGTCCTTAGTTGTATTTATGGCTTATGTTTATGCTTCGATTCACTAAATTATGTGTAAAAATGCAAAATTGAACTTGGCTCCCGGTTGACAATTTGATTGTTACAGATGACAAAGAAGAGGTAGAACCAATTTCTTTTGCGGGAAAGAAGAAGTCGAAGTCTTCAAAGAAAAATGGTAGTTTATTTAATGCTCTGTTGTTGGAAGACGATGGTGAAGAGTCTGGTTCTCTTCTCGAGGCACCTTCTGTCTCAGAAGATACTGATGTGGCTATTGCATTTACTGGTAAAAAGAAGTCATCTAAGAAGAAAGGCAATATTGGTTTTGCTGCACTCGGAGATGACATCACAAACGAAATGGAGCCAGAAGTAGCTAATGCCCTTGCCACTAATGCGGAAGGGCATGACTCAATGCCTCAAGAAAAGGTCAGTTCTGTTGTAGTTGAAACTTCTAAGACTAAGAAGAAAAAGAAAAAGGGTGGAAAGATTGCTGAAGAAGAGGATGATTTGGATAAGATTCTGGCAGAGCTAGGGGAAGGACCTGCTGTCTCGAAAACAGAACCAACTCCTGCTCCACCAGCTCAAGTTGAGAAGGTTGAAGCACAATTAGAAACAGGCTCGACTGAAGCACAGGGTGAGGATGAAGGAATTGTAGAATCGGCAGCTGCAAAGAAGAAGAAAAAGAAGAAGGAAAAGGAGAAAGAGAAAAAGGCGGCTGCAGCAGCTGCAGCAGCCTCTGCTTCAGAGGTGAAGGAAGAAGTGAAAAATGAAACAAAAAGTAAAGTGGCGGACAAGAAACTTCCTAAACATGTCAGGGAAATGCAGGAGGCACTTGCTAGGCGTAAGGAAGCTGAAGAGAGGAAACGGAAAGAAGAGGAGGAGAAGCTCAGGAAAGAAGAAGAAGAGCGTCGTAGGCAAGAAGAGCTTGCCAGGCAGGCTGAGGAAGCCAGGCTTAGGAAAAAAGAGAAGGAGAAGGAGAAGCTTCGGCTGAAAAAGGAGGCTGGATTGCTTCTAACTGCAAAGCAGAAGGAAGAACAACGTCGCAGAGAAATAATGAAAAATCAGTTTCTTGCTAACGCTGGAATTCAACTACCTTCTTCTGACAATGGTGCTCCAACTAAGCGCCCAATTTACACGACTAAGAAGTCAAAGTCAAACCGACAAACAATTGGTATGAAGGCTCAAACTCTTGAGGATACCGAGATGAAGTCTGAAGTTGCAAATTCCGAGTCTGCTGAACAAGAGAAGGTGGAAGAGGTTTTAACAATGGATGTGAAAGAGAAGGCTGAAGTTACTGATGTGATAAAGGAAAATGTTCCTGCTGATGAGAATGAAGATGAGGATGAGGATGATGACGAGGATTGGGATGCTAAAAGTTGGGATGATGCTAACCTTGGTTTGCCTGTCAAGAGGGCGTTTGAGGATGAGGAGGCTGATTCAGTGACTCAGTCATCAGCTAAAAAGGAAGAAAAACAGGTCGCCCCATCGGTTAATGATACTGTTATATTTAATTCAGGTACTAAATCTCCTGCAGCTGCTAAGGAACCTGAAGCTGTAGGGAAGATACGGAGTACAGAAACAGAAGTTCAAAAGGACAAACCAAGTTCACTTCCCCAAACTAAGAAGAGTGAAGGAAACCTTAGATCTCCTATTTGCTGTATTATGGGTCATGTTGACACTGGTAAAACCAAACTGCTTGATTGCATTAGAGGTACTAATGTTCAGGAAGGTGAAGCTGGAGGTATCACCCAACAAATTGGAGCAACCTACTTTCCTGCTGAGAATATTAGAGATAGGACCAAGGAATTGAAGGCTGATGCTAAGCTGAATGTTCCAGGTCTTCTTGTTATTGACACCCCAGGCCATGAATCTTTTACTAACTTGCGGTCAAGGGGTTCTGGGTTGTGTGATATCGCCATATTGGTTGTAGATATCATGCATGGCTTGGAACCACAGACAATTGAGTCACTAAACCTTTTGAGGATGAGGAACACCGAGTTTATTGTCGCGTTGAACAAAGTGAGTTGCTATGCACATTTTTCATTGCTTCAACCATTTTATCTTACCACTTTGACTGAATATTGTTTGCTTCCTCTTCATTCTGTAGGTGGACCGACTTTATGGGTGGAAAACATGTCGCAATGCACCCATTGGAAAGGCTATGAAACAACAAACTAAAGATGTCCAAAATGAATTTAACATGAGGCTTATACAGGTAATAAACATGCTATAAAAATAATTGAAAACTAGCTGGATCCTTAATGTTGTGACTGCAATTCTGTGTGATGCTCTTCAGATAATAACCCAGTTTAAGGAACAAGGCTTAAATACTGAGCTTTACTATAAAAACAAAGATATGGGTGAAACATACAACATCGTACCAACTAGTGCAATAAGGTAAAGTATGAACTTTGGATATTAGTATTGTGGTAGGTTGACATTATCTAAACATCATAATATTTATTTTTCTTTTTTCTTATCCTTTTTGACGCATTGCAGTGGGGAAGGCATCCCTGATTTACTATTGCTGTTGGTGCAATGGTCACAGAAGACAATGATTGAGAAGCTGACCTTCAGGAATGAAATTCAGGTATTGCGTGTGTTCTGTTTTGTATCAGCTATTACATTGCAACTTTGTTTTAGACATTAAGTGATAATTTTTGAGTTGGAATTGTTTCAGTGTACAGTGCTGGAAGTTAAGGTGGTTGAGGGTCACGGTACAACCATTGATGTTGTATTGGTCAATGGTGTCCTTCATGAAGGAGATCAGATTGTTGTTTGTGGCATGCAGGCAAGATTATTGCTCTTTTCTTGAGTCACTCTCATAATGTTTCTAAGTATGAAATGCATGACTTTGGCATTTTTGTTGATTTTAGGGCCCTATTGTTACAACCATTCGTGCTCTGTTGACACCTCATCCAATGAAGGAACTCAGAATCAAGGTATTTTTGGTGCTTTGATTTTGTCAAATTTATCACATACCTTTACTTATAAATATCAGTGTAGGTCTCTTCGGAGACATCTGATTAATATCAGTGTAGCAGTGTAGCTTAATGCTAAATAAGAAAGCTGATTTTAGATTGACTGGGTTTAGGTGAGTTTTAGAGGCTGTATTAGTTTGAAGAATTATGTGTCTTTTGATCAGTTATCTGGTGCTCTGAGCCATTTTTTGCTACCTCTTGAAACTGTGGGATGTGTTTTTGCATTCACTTATCAAATAAGAAACGTTATGCAGACTTATTCTGGTTTAAAATATTTTAGTTCTAATAAGTTGGTTCAACTCGACTAAGTGAAATTGTGCTTTGTTCCATTCATAGTGCGTTTACGTGGCTTTTGTCACGATAATTGTTGCGTAAGGGCTTTCGCAGTCTATGGGGATGGTTTTTCTGTGGTCTTACTTATTTCAAATTACGTAAGGTACTCTCAAAAAGTTTCGGAGGGTCTCTCGAACTTACAACACTTCTTTTTATATGCGGATGGTTTTTCTGTGGTCTTACTTATTTCTATTACCCAATGTTGATTCTATGAATTTATCTCTTTCTATTATTCAATTTTGCTGATGTTTTCTTGTCATAAAAAAGTCGAGCAACCATTTTTATGTGATGGGTGAGAGGGAAGTGGAGAATAAGTGAATGAAAAACTTGCACCATTGTTGAAATCAATGAAGCTAGTAAGTTGAGTAAATCTGAATAGAAATAGCTTAAATGTGAAGAGGGAAGTTTTAAAAAACAATGTAAGTAATAAAAATATCTACAACAATGCTAGAGTCTTAATTACTAAAGATTGAGGTTGGCTAGATGAACCAATCTATCAGTTTTAATAGTCGTCCACATGTATTCTTCTCTATTCATATTGATTTTCTAACATCTCAATTTGTAAGTTTAGTTCATTTATATCCTTTTTCACTTCTGTCCTTCTAGTTATTATCAGTCTTTCCCGCCCTCTTTTTAAGTCTTCAAAGCTCCAATATTCTATCATCCTTACTGTCTTTGCATATCCTCAAACCATCTTAAACGTTTCTTTTTCATCTTTACGCAATATTTGCAACTATTAAACCATTTCTTATACCTTCGTTTCGAATATTATCTTTCAAGGTATACTCACTCATTTATCGAAGCATTCACATTTCCCGCTACCCCTAATCGTTCTACTATGATAATTTTTAAAAGTTCAGCATTCTGATCCATATAGTATTGCCTGTCTAATGACTATTTGATAAAACTTTCCCTTTAACTGTAAGATCACACCTTGATCACATAATATTATAGTAGATGCGCACAATCTTTGCCATCCACTTAATTTATGGTTCACATCTTGTTGGATGTCCTTACTACTCTGAAATATGGACCCAAGGTATTTGAAACATCCACGCAAAGAGATTTCTTACTCTTCTAGCTCTAGAGTGTCTCTTGTTATCTTGTTTGTGCTGAAATTACACACCATATACGACGTCTAGCTCCGACTTAATTGGAAACATTGTGACTCAAGCTCGTCTCCATTGTTTGAACTTAGTATTACTCCCTTCTTGGTCTCATCTACTAAGACAAAGTCATCAACAAACTACATGCACCAAGGCACGCCTCCATGTATCAAGTGTGTTATCTTGTCTCTTTTTAATATATATATATATATATATATATATATATATATATATATATATATATATATATATATATATATATATATATATATATATATATGTATATATATATATATATATATGGGTTTTCCACATGGTAACCAAAATCCATTCGGTAACTGAGGTTTACAATTAAACCTCCGTGTCCTTTTTTACTTATAAACGTTTGGAAATGTTAACTCTCCTATCTACTGCTGGCTAATTGTACTCTAAAGTTAACTTTACTCTTTTCTTTTTTAGTTTTTCCATTTGACCCCAAAACACAAACCCCTTATTTGTTCATTTTTCACCCAAATCACATTCCCCCCCCTCCCCCCCCCCTCCTCCTTCTTTGAATTCGTTTGGAAGCAAGAATGAAGTGATTTGGATAAGAGCTAGGAAATGTAATTGCACTCCACAAAGATTGGCCCAGAAACATTCGAAATTCATACACCCACAATTGAAATTCTTTAGATTAAAGTTACTCACCTTTATTGCTTGCTAAATCAAACGAAATTCTTGTAAAACCTCTGAAATTTTGGGTTAAAGCAGATCAATATCTTCAGTTGAATTCTCGAAATTTGTTGTCAAACTTTGACAAATTGAGAAATTGGGTTAGGGAATTAGTGGTTGGGAAATTAGAGAAATTGGGGAGTTAGGGTTAGGGAATTAGGGGAAATGTGTTCTTTTGGATGGTTTTCGATGTATTAAATCTCACGAACATGGCTTTTTTTACTAATAGACAGTTTGCAAATGTTTGAGTAAAAAAGGTTACGGACGCTTAATAGGGTAAGCATTAGGTTTACCGCTTGGATTTTAAAAAACCTTTGGTTACCACATGGCCAAAACCTCAAGAGTACCACGTGGGAGTCAAGGTGAGTCTTGATTTTCAAAACTTCAATTAAGACTATGTTTAAGATAAATTATTTATTTCTAGTTTTTATGAGCCTTAGGTTAAGACTCTTAAGACCATGTTTAAGACTTGGGATAATCTTACCCTAATAAGGAAGGAAAATATAAGGTATAAAATTCAGTAGTTTTTATAAGAGTTGCATAACGCCCATTTTGCTAACTACCTTTAACTTGCTACTTCTTACTTCCACTCAACCTGAAAGCTCCATTATGCTTGTAACTACTTTACTTTGTTGTCCATGACATTCCTTTGCCACTTCCACAATTTTCGATCACAACCTTTATGATTAGGTACTTGGTTATCCCCATGTAACTGATACTTTTGATTAAACTCACGCAAATAAAGCTGTTGATTTTTGATTGAGAGTTTGTGCAACTTAATGACTTTTGCGAATGTCTTCTTGCGTATGATGTTGGATTTCTGTATTTACAACACTTGCTTTGGACTTTATTAAAAATATTAATTCCTACTTACTAAAAGTTCCAAGATAAAATCATCACAACTCAAATAAACCTAAATTATACAATAATACTAAATGACTTTGATTAAACAAAGTAAAGTAGTTCCTAGGTAAAAACTGAGACACATTTAATTCTTCTTGGATGAAATTAATAATGGATTGAGATGAATTTATAAATGAGGGTAGGGCGCCTTACTAACGCCAGGATATTGCTTTTCAATGTCAGGACTCGTCAAGATACATGAGGCACGCTTTATGATTAAATTTTTTTTTGAATATTCTGTCACAAAATTATTACAATTACACAAAAAAAAATAGTTTTCTTCTTTATAGTAAGAGAAAGAAAAGGAATGTTCTTGTTTTTAAAGACAGATAATTTAAAGGGCAAAAACTTGGGATATCCTTGCAATCCTAAAAGTAGCTACCGTCTTTTTTTCGTCTCTTTCTCCTATTCTATTTTCTTTTTTTTATTGTGGATTATTCTTTTTTTAATATTCTTTTCTTTTTCTCGATAGTTCTTTTTTCTTCCGTTCCTATCTGTTCTTTAATTTTTCGATTTCTTTATTTTTTTTATTTTGATTATCATTTTCTTCGATTTTATATATACTTCTTTCTCATGGCTTTTTTCCTCTTTGTTTTTTCAACATTCTTCCGTTTGAATTTATATTTTTCATTCTCTTCTTCCAGGTTCATGTTTTTTCTTCTCTTTTTTGATAACTACGCGATAACAATAAGATTCTGTAATTAAACAAAATGCTTTAGAATGTGGGTTTAGGTTTTCTATTTGGCCATTCTGTGCAATTTGGTGGCTTAACGCTAGGATAACAAATGGTTTAGATCTTTTATACGATTAGAATATGAATATTGTATTGTTTCTAAGTTCAAATATGCTTTACAATTGCTTCATTAGCTTTAGAGAAAAAGTGTGCCTCGTCTACGAAATGCTCGCAATATTTCCTTGTGTCTATTGCCTAGGCTCGAAGACCCTTCTACACCTTGGTGCAGGTTGCACCTTTGATTACTAATGTTTCTTCAACATTTGTTTGTATATTGTTAACTAGTAATTATGATCTCTGATGCCTCTTTCTAAAGAATGGTGTAATCTTTGTTAAATTGATCCTTGAATGGTTTTCCTTTTAGAACTGTCTCTTATTTTCCTATATATGTTTTGGATTAGATGTCTTATCCAATGCTTTTTTGCTTTTTTATACAGGGTACGTACCTTCATCATAAGGAAATTAAGGCTGCACAGGGGATCAAAATAACGGCACAGGTGATTACCGTCAAGTGTTAAGAATCTTGTAAAGCAAGCTTAAATATTAATGCATATGGATGTCAGGTAATTTTTTTCCATTTAATTCTTTGCTACACAGGGCCTTGAGCATGCAATTGCTGGTACTGCTTTGTATGTCGTGGGACCTGATGATGACATTGATGAGATTAAAAAGACTGCTATGGAAGACATGGAGAATGTATTGAGTAGAATAGACAAAAGTGGAGAGGGTGTGTGTGTGCAAGCGTCTACCCTTGGATCTCTAGAAGCTTTATTGGAATTTCTAAAATCACCGGCTGTCAGCATTCCTGTTAGTGGAATAAGTATAGGCCCCGTACATAAGAAGGATGTTATGAAGGCAAGTGTCATGCTTGAGAAGAAGAAAGAGTTTGCAACAATTTTGGCATTTGATGTCAAGGTGACACCAGAAGCACGGGAATATGCTGATGAAGCTGGTGTTAAGATATTTATGGCTGATATCATTTATCACTTATTTGATCAATTCAAAGCATACATGGACAACATCAAGGAGGAGAAGAAAAAGGAAGCAGCTGAGGATGCAGTCTTCCCTTGTGTACTGAAGATTTTACCTAATTGCATATTCAATAAAAAGGATCCTATAGTCTTGGGTGTGGATGTTCTTGAAGGTGTTCTCAAGGTATGCTATACATTTGCACTATATAATGATTTAAAGGAAGAAAATATATTATGCCGTTTTCTGGTCTTGGCCAGTTGTGTGTATTTGTTGTTAAGGTGCTGATAATCAAGTGCAATATTGTGCCATGTTTTTTTGCACTCTTTTTTCTCTGAGAGGTTCTGAATGTCCAACTTCTTTCAATGAGAAACAGAGAGAGGGTAGTGGGCCCCACTCCAGAATTGTGGAAACTCAAAATTTCACCTCTGTTGCCAAGCTCTTCTGCTTTGGTTCTTTTGATTTTTTGTCAGGCTCTTGTGATGATTATTGATTGGATTTCAGATGGGGACGCCACTCTGCATTCCTTCACAAGACTTTATAGACATTGGACGAGTTGCATCCATTGAAAATAATCACAAACCAGTTGACACGGCAAAGAAAGGCCAGCAAGTTGCCATTAAGGTACTGATTATCTTATTTATTTCTCTTTTCGGCTAGGGGGTGCAGTCAGGGATAGGAAAGGTTTGTGGTGTTTTTTTCCATCCCGTTTTTGACTGGATATGGTGAACAAATTCTTTGTATGAAATATGAATTGTGCACAAAAGTGTAAGCATAATAGATATATAATGTTCTGGTTTCTTAAGAATATATGCTTTCCTTTATGCTTTACAGATTGTTGGTAGCAATCCTGAAGAGCAGCAAAAGATGTACGGAAGACATTTTGACATCGACGACGAGCTTGTTAGCCATATTTCTAGAAAATCAATTGACGTGCTCAAACTTAATTATCGGGTAACTATCACATATATTAGGTGTTTGATTGTTTCTATAGTCCGATCGGTCAATGTTTTTATGAGGGCTTTGGTTTCTGATTATACTGGTATAGTAAATGACTCATTAACTCATATGGGCTGTTTATTAATGTGAAGTTTTAAAAGTGTTTTCTAGCAAGCGTCAATTGAAAACAACTCTTTGTTATCACAAAGAGTGTGTACACCTGATCTTCCAAAACCCCATCTCAGTGAGTGTTGGTGAGAGCCACAACGGTATTGGGGCAATGTAATATTGTTGGATCATATAACTAGTGCATATTGATAAGCAGTTAAGCACAAATCATCTGCTGCAGACTGATGAGTCTATGACTAAGGAAGAGTGGAAGCTGCTGGTGAAATTGAAGAATCTTTTCAGGATACAATGAGATGTGTTCCATAAGTATGAGAGCTTTTGCTGATTCTGCTATCGCCACTGCATTACTCTGGTATTTTGTGTAAATTACCGAGTCTTGTGAAACTAAGGTTTTGAAGAAGGAAGTTTGTTTGGGCTTATCAAATCAGGCTCTTCTTGGCTGGTCACCGAGAGAAATGGTTACTCGAATCTCGTTCAGAAGGATGTTCAAGAATCGTGTGAGAAGGAGATGTGCGTTATTTCTGTTACAGAGGCCAAGAAAGGGCAGTATCTTAACATTTTTGATGTACAATGGATTCTATTTAAATCTGCCATAGGAAACAATAATTGAACCAATTTTCTAGAGATTGGTTACTTATGGTCTGGCCAAAGTTAAGGCTATACTTTTGTTTTTTGTTTACTGAAAGCAAATTCTTATTACTTTTTTTTTCCGCAAACAGTATCTGATATCATGTGCGGAATTGGACCACAAAAGCAATTTTGAATTCAGTTTGTTCAAGTTAATGGAGTATGCATTAACAGTAGGTAATCCTCAGCATAACTTTTAAATCGTAGAAGATTAGAGCTTGGCATGCTAAATCCGAGCAGTTTGCTTTGCATCAGAGGACAGCTTTGATCAATGGTTCGTCGCATGACAAACTATTGACTTGACGCTATTGAACCAATGACTTGTTGCCTCTGGAAAAAAATATGCAAGCAACCAACTACGAGACTTCTATGAGTCGAATACTCTTCGTTTAGCGTAGCAGTGGTTTATCAGTTATATACTTCTATATTATAAATTTAAGGGAAAATCGTTGAGAATAATCTCTACATGTTTACGTTTTCTTGTGAATAACTCTTACTTTTGATTATTCTAAAATAGTTTAAACTTCTTACCATATTTGCTCACAGCAAGGCTACAGGCTACAGGCTACATCAGGTGATAGAGCAGTTTCTCACATGTTCTCTTCCTTTTTATTGTTGCCCTCTTCTTCCTCTTATTTTTGAAGAAAAAAGAAAAATAAAACAAAGTAAAGGGATGGACTGAATTAGAGTAACAAGGAGGAAGGAGATGGCAGCAATAAGAAGAAAACAAGTGAGAAAACGACTCAATCACCTGCTGTAGTCGGTCAATTTTCGAAGGGGTTGCTGTGAGCAAATAGCGGTGAAAAATTCGGATTATTCATGAATAATCAAAAGTAGGGGTTATTCACAATAAAACGTAAAATGTAGGGATTATTCTTGCCAATTTTTCCTAATTTTAAACAATGCACAACTTATGCAAGTCAGTGGTCACAATGACAAACCAAAAATGAAAAACATATCGATGAATCTAGTTTTTTTTTCTTCCTTCAGTTTGATCTATAATAAAATTTCAATGTTGCTACCAATTTTCTTCAACTATTATTTTTTGTTAAGATATTTCTAAATTTTTTTCTTTTTCGAAAACCGATTTTGTATTGAACGAAGGTTATTCATGTTGAGTAGAAATAGTAGAGGGAATGAAATTTGTTCTATGGTATTTATTTTATTTTTGCTAAATTTTATATAACAATTTAACCTTAACATTAAATAATTATAAAGTCTCTAATCGTTTTAAATTCACAAGAAAATTCAACATAATGCTTGTAATTGACAAATTTTTATTTGATATTAGCCAAAGCACTAGAATTGAACTCTTGAACATATTGGGCTCACCATTAATTGCATATATTTGATGATATAAATCAAAACAAATCGCAAAATAAAAGATGTTATGGATAAAGCCCGATTTCGTTGACTAAGTCAAGGAAAGGAGTCAACATTTGACTCTCCACATGGACCAGCTCTAGTCAAGGCCTGAGTTTCCCACTTCCAGCAAGAATAACCGTCAGGTAACTTCCCCACAACTGCCCAACTTTCCCAGGTAACCGCTACTTTCACGATTTAGGAATCATCAACTCCCACTCTTCGCACCTGGACCATACTCCAGAGTAACCGCCATCCGGGGGTTATAAAAAGGGCCAGCCAGGGTGATTTGCGCCCTAACCCTTATTACCATACCGAAACTCTGCCGAAATTCATACTCACCATCACCAGCAGTATCTCCCGCTTTACCACTTTCACAGGTTGTTAACCACCGTACATAACACCCCTACCTCCACTCTCTTATCATCATTCACATATTTTTCTCTTTTCCCCGATCTGACTTAAGTATCGAAGGGGTTTTCCGGGAGATAACCCCCTGGGCAAGGCTAACGTGTTGTGGTGCAGGACTTCAGGTCACCTTCGAAAGGTGTTCCACCTTCTCCTTGTTGACCGTTGACCGCTGTATCGCTTCCACTTCAGGTATCTCACGTGCCTTTCACAATTTCTCGTTTCATATCCGAAACAGTTTGGCGCCGTCTGTGGGGAAAATCTTTCAACAAAAGTCATGGCCCCTAAAAGAGTACAAACACAAACTGCCACCGGGCACAGCACAGATACAGACACGTCCGTGGGACAGGTCAACAATCAGGCCGTGACTCGCCGTGATCTGGACATGTTGGCGCAAAGTCAGACCACCGCATTTGCTGAACAACTTCGTGCTGCCCTCAGCACCAATGCTACGAATCACAACCAGCAGATATTAAACAATATAGCTGAACAAATCGAGAATTTGAGGAGAAGGATGGATCCTCCCCAAAGTTCTCAAAGACAGGAGGATAGAGAGACTTCAGGCTTCGCGGTCCAGCCGTAGGAGCAGACAGAGAAGGGAGAGGCCCCGACTTCAAAAAAGCTTCAGTATGTCTCATGAAAACGAATCGTGACCCTGAACCTAGGATGTTAGGGACTACCTGAACCAAAAACGATCCCAGCGTTCTGAAAGCACTCAAGCGATGATAGACAGAAAGAGGGAAGAGAGGAAGGCGCAGCGGTTCTCTGAGTTTAGTCACCTACTGAGCCCTGTCAGGCCTCAAGGTCCAGATCAGGCGGAAATTAGCCTAGGGGGACCCCAGGACGCTCCCATAGTACTAAATTCTCCCTTATCCGCTGAAATTTGGGCAACCCCTAATCCATGCAAAAATCAAGGTACCCACCATGAGCTCTTTTGATGGTACTACATGCCCCGAAGAACATATAGTGGCATATAAAACTTGATGCTGCTGTACACATCCAGTCAGGCCTTGCTGTGTAAATTCTTCCTACTACGTCAAGTGGAATTGCTGTTAACTGGTATATCTCCCTGTCCTCGGGAAAGATTCACACTTTCGCGCAGTTGGAAGCCAAGTTTGTCAATCACTTTGTCGCTTCCAAAAGGCAAGAAAAGAGTAACTTCCACTTACTGAGCGTTGTGCAGCAGGAAGGGGAATCCGTGGCTTCATACTTGAAGAAGTTCCAAGAGGCTGTCCTAGAGGTCACGGATCTAGAAGACTCGTTGCTCTTAATGCCCTGATCAATGGAACGCGAACCCCCAAGTTAAAGTTCTAACTTGTAGAAAATCAGGTTAAAAGTTATGCTGAGGCCATGAGACAATGTCAAAGCTATGTCACTAGCCTCAGAAATATGCCATGCTCATGATACAAAGAAGCGGAAACACGACAAGAAAGAGCTCAACCTTCCCCCAAAAATTCCAAGAGACAACCGTACATCCCGGCGAGACAGGGGTTATCCCCTATGTCACCACGGTCCCCTTCCGACATGAGACCACCGAGGCATAGGCAGGTTTATGTAGCTGAGGAATTCAGGACGAAGCACTTAAGGGATGGAGGAGAGGATCCCCGCTTCAACTGAAACAGGCGGGACATCTTCTTCGCTGTCTAAGATGCCCTTCCAGCACCACCGCCTACAACCACACCGTCTAATTGTCGCAACTATGACTTGTACTGCGACTATCATCGTGAATATGGTCATACCTTGGAACAATGTAGGGAACTCAAACATATATTGCATCAGATGGCTGAAGAGGGATAGTTGATCAGGTTCTTGAGTAGGGACTACCCCTCTCGTAACAGCAAAGAAAGGTCATACCGCCCTAGGCCTAAACCCCGCAAAGAAGAAGATAGGAAGGAAACTTCAGCTGATACTAGGGGAGTCATCAACATGATCGTGGGTGGCTTCAGCGAGGAGTATCCTACAATAAGAGCCACAAAGGACAGTGTACACACTTTGATGCAAGGCCCTCCAAAAGTCCCCTCCAAAGTTCCAGTAATGAAGTTTGACTCTACTCTATCAGAGCCACTTCAATTTCCTCATACTGACCCTTTGGTAGTGGCACTTAAGATTGGCCAGATGAAAGTCAAGCGGGTCCTTGTAGATGCGGGGAGCACAGCTGATCTCATTACCATGAATTGCTTAAAGCAAATGAAATTTGAGGAAAAGCACTAACAGCCCTTCGACAAACCTCTCATAGGCTTTGGAGGAAACCAAGTCATTTCCCTTGGCACCATCACACTCCCGGTGCGGGTAGGCTAGAAGGGCTACTGCAGAACCCTCCCGATCAGGTTTACCGTTGTTGATCTTCTTTTCCCCTACAATGCCATCATGGGACTGGCTCTCATCAACAAGATTAAAGCTATCATCTCACCCCATCAACTCCTGTTACAATATGAATAGGATTACGAAAAGTTGGAATCTTTCGAGGGGATCAGAAGGCAGCACGTCAATGCCTCATAGACTACTTGAAGCATGACAGTGCTCTTGGAGCATCCCCCAAGAGGAAGCGGAAAGAAAAACCTCAGTCTGTTATGAGTGTTTACTTGGACAATCTCAATGTCCCAGAAAAACCTCAACCCATTGAACAATATGAAGAAGTTGAAGTGTTTGAAGGAAGAAAAATAAAAGTAGGAAAAGCCCTACCAAAAGCAGTGAGACATGATGTCTTGGTAGTCATTGCTGAGTTCCGTGATATCTTTGCTTTTACTAGTGGAAGAAATGCCCGGGATACCGCCTAAATAATGTGCCACAAACTCGACATCAAAGCGGGTTACAAGCCTGTTAAGCAAAAGTTGCGGCACCAAGGCAAATAAAGGTTTGAAGCGGCAAAGGAGGAAGTGGCAAAGTTATTAAAGGCGGGGTTCATCAGAGAATGTCAATATTCTGAGTGGCTGTCCAACGTGGTGCTTGTCAAAAAACCCACTGGCAAGTGGCGAATGTGTGTCGACTTCACGGACCTCAATAAAGCGTGTCCAAAGGATGATTACCCCCTTCCAAAGATTGAACGCCTTGTGGATTCCACGACAGGTCATGACCTCCTTAGCTTTATGGATGCCAATGTTGGGTATCACCAAATCCCTTTGGCCCAGGAAGATCAACCCCACACAGCCTTTATTACAAATCCCTTGGTTTCCTGGTGGATGAAAGAGGAATTGAGGCCAATCCTGACAAGATTAAAGCCATCCTGACCATGAAATCCCCTAGAACAGTGAAAGTGGTGCAAAAGCTAGCAGGCTGTGTTGCGGCCCTGGGAAGATTCATGTCAAAGTCGGCAGACAAATGCTCACCCTTCTTCAGGACCCTCAAGCAAACAAAATTTGAGTGGACCGAAGAAGCGGAAGAAGCATTCAACGATCTGAAAGCCTACCTTGCTTCCTTTATACGTATTGAGAACCTACCTATATAAGTTTGAAGTGTGGCCACTTCAAGTAGTCAAGATTGGCATAATGACTATGATAAACTTATGAATAAGATACGGACACGGCCTTATAATGTGTCAGGTTAATAACTTTGTGTTATTTGTGTTGTGTGTACTTCATCTTCAAGTAGTTGGAATTGTCATTTGATTCAATTTCTTATGGAAATCAATTTTGGCTCGATCACTTGTTAAGTGTGTTGTACTAGGCGTTAATTCAATCCGAAAGGATATTAGTATTGATGCATAAAATGTATTATGAGTTTTGGTAAATGAGAGGCTTATTATACCCAAAGTGGGGGAGGATTGTTGAACATTTAGTGTCTAATAATCCTGTATCTATAATCACTAAATACTACTAAAGTAGTGGGACAATACGTATTAAATTACAAGGTCCAAAAGGGTTCAAGGGAAGGACAAAAGCATAACTGAGTCAGCAATAAAAGCCGACTCTGTTGTGAGTGTTTTGGACCTAAAGCCGAGTCGGCTTTAGGTACTGGAACATAGCATTTGTCCAGTAGGATAAGCCGACTCGGCTTTCCTGATTTTTGAACAAAAGCTGACTCGGCCTTTTGTTCTAGGAATTACCGTTGGTCATTTCTTCCCGTTTTTCTAGTAGTAAATGCCTTGGATTCCTTTCTTAATGCTCTTGATCTCTGGAGTTACATGGAGAATTATGCTAATAATGCTCATGAATGTCTTGGTTAATGACATTGAATTACATGATCATGAATATGATCATTATGGTGATTAATGTGCAAAGGCTCTTCTTCTATACTCTTGGAGTATAAATAGAGACCTTTGGCTTTGAGTTCTTCACACTCAATTTCTGAATTCTATTCTTGCATTCTCTCATTTGCTTGTGCTAATTCAAGAGAGTAATTAACTCTTGTCTTTGCTTCCAATTCTTAAAATTTCAAACACATTGTTGTTAAGTGGTATACCCTAAGTACTAAGGGTATATTGTTGTTGTTTGTATCTCGCGCGTTGTGAATTTCCGTTCATCAACCCAAGTACCTTTGTGGGGGAAATATCACAAAAGGAAAGTGAGCACGCGTCTACAACTCGTATCAAGATTTCGGGTAACGGTTGTCGTTACAAACATATCTTCAAGTTTTATTTAGCATTGTTGTAATTTCTTTTGTCATCAACAAAGGGGTTAATACAAATTTCCAATTGTAATTTGTATTTTCATTATATACATTCGTAATAGAGATTATAGGACTCTTCGGAACAAAAATAGTTTGATTGCGCTGCATCCAGATACCATATATCATCTTTGTTCAACAAGTCACTATAAGTTTTTCTCTGTTAGTCTTCTTGCGATTGAGCTTGTCCAAAGTCTTGATTTCATCTTCCAAGGTCCCAATTTGCCATACCTATCCAAGAATCTGAAGACACCAGCAAGCACTTCTTTGTATTGTGGCACTCAAATTAGAGATGAATCCACGTCTCAATCGGCCCATCACATAACACATAGACAAACTCCCAATTTTTCACCCATCCGCTAATGCCACCAAAACTTTTAAGATATTGAATCTCATCCCCCAGAACAGACAACAATTCTCTTAGTTTGATTATCTTTTTATAGCTTCATGAGGCATGGACTGAAACTTTACATTTATTGCGCCTTCTTTGTGGTTTATTGAGGACATTAATTGGCGTTTTGAGATTTAAAATTGGTATTCGATCGAGTGTATTCAATCATATCTACCGATCTTCAATGATATGTCATTGCATATACACTATTTCGTAGCTCATGAGGAATTTCATCGAGGTTGTGTTACAAATGTTACAAAAGGAAATGCAGTAAATTACAAATTACACTACTATTATACAACATAAACTATATATAAACTCCTTTGTGTGTATGGCAAAGAACTTCTTCCAGGCTTCAACACGAACAAGGATGAACGGTGTAGAGAAGATTAGTTTGTAACGTTAAACGTCACTACGGAAATCTGGATAAAAGATTGAAGGCGTCAATGATGCTTTCCTTTTGTGATATTTCGCCCACAAAGGCACTAGGGATATGATAATGGAAACTCACAAAGAGATACAATCAATCTCATCAACCGATTAGTGCAAATCGATTGAACTAAACAACAATGTGTTTACAAAGAAAAGAAATCAGAAAAACAATAGTGAAGTTAATTACTCTCCACTATGAATCAAGAGAAAATGAGAGAAAGAACATAGAATTCTGATTCTATCAAAGAGTGATTTGAAATGCATGAGCCCACACCTATTTATAGAGTGTGAAGAGTCACATATCTTCATCCAAACAATACTTGGTGGTTACCAGGTATTTAGTGATGTTTTGTGATACAAAACACCCGTCCATAACAACACAAGCCTTCATGAAGCATATCTTAGCTTCACAAAAAGAGACACTGTTTCAAGGTGCTTGAACGAGCACTTTAGGTGCTCGAACGAGCATAATGCAAAACAGTTTCCAGAGACTTTCTGTCGCGAAAAACTCTATGTGCTCGAACGAGCACCCAAAGTGCTCGAACGAGCAAATGACCAAAAAATCAAGCAGAAGCTACAGAAAGTTTCTGATCCGCCCGGAGCAAGATGCTCGAACGAGCAACAGAGTGCTCGAACGAGCACCATTATGCTCGAACGAGCACTTGGCTCTGCTTCCCCGTTTTGGCTCCGTTGTTACGTACTTGCTTAGTTTATGCCTTATACATGTTCTAAGCCTTGGATTATGTCCTACATGCTCTAAATATCCAACAATCCTCCCCCATTTAGAGCCTTTAGGACATTTCTTTCCCTTTCTCAAAAACTGATCTCATAATCACATTCTATGCATCAATGCTAATGTCCCTGCGGATTGAATTAGCACCTAGTACAACACACTTAACAAATGATCGTGAAATGATGATGTCCCTGCGGATTGAATCACATAACACATCTGACCATTTGAAGAGGAAGCAACACATTTGTCGTTTCTTGACACATTATACTGGCCGTGTCCATATCTATTCATAAGTTTATCATAGTCGATACGCTAATCTTGGCTACTTGAAGCGGCCACACTTCAAACTTATATAGGTAGGTTCTCATTACGTATAAATATATCCCCGTGAATGGATATCACCAAGAGCTCTTCTACTCTTGGCCTTGAGAACTTTCAAGGGACGACTACCTCGCTTCCTCACGGTCCAAAGCAACGATGGGTCATTTAAACTTGTTGCTTACAAAATTCATAAAGAACTTCACCACATTGAATTCAGGCACAACGTTAATCATGCGTGAATTGGACTTTCTAGATGAATTTTAGTTAGCGTAATCCGATTGCAATTGACGCTTGTTCAATTGAATCCTTACTCATGGCTTTAGTAAAGGAATCAGCCAAATTGAACTTAGTGTTCCCATAATCAAGAGTTATGACCCCATTAACCATATACCCTTGCACTAGGCTGTGCCTAAGAGCAATATGACGGGATTTACCGTTATACACTTGACTATAAGCTTTCGCCAATGACATCCTGCAATCTGTATGAATTGCCACCGGTGTTATAGGCATTGGTAAGATGGGTATCTCAAACATGAGATCCCTTAACCATTCCGCTTCCTTCCCTGCAGACGCTAGCGCTATAAAATCGGAAGCCAAAGTGGAATCAGCGATGCACGTTTGTTTCTTAGAAGACCATGAAATGGCTCCTCCCCCATAAACAAACACCCAACCACTAGTTGAAGAATTATCATCTTCATTTGTGATCCAACTTGCATCGGAATAACCTTCTAAAACCGGAGGTTCTCCACTATATATAATACCACGCTCTATGGTACCTTTCAAGTATCTTAATACTCTCTTAATCGCTTTCCAATGAAGCGGACCCGGATTACTAGTAAATCTACTCAACTTTGCAACCGCAAACGCAATATCCGGTCTTATACAAGTCATCGCATACATTAGCGATCCAATTATCTTTGAATATGATAATTGAGCAACTTGTTCCTTATCATGTCTATATGACTTGACATGTTGCTCCATAGGGGTCGAGACCGGAGTCTCTTCAAACATATTGAATTTCTTAAGTATTTTCTCAATATAATGAGATTGACTTAATTTAATTCCATTGCCGTCTCTAATGATCTTTATGCCTAAGATCACATCGGCCTCCCCCATATCCTTCATTTGAAATGAACTAGACAAAAATTCTTTTGTCTCTCGAACTCGTACTAAATCAGTACCGAAAATGAGCATATCATCAACGTAGAGACATATAATGACTCCGTCGCCTTGCTCATAAAATTTGCTATATACGCGCTTATCTGATTGATTCAGTTTGATTCCAAAGGACAATATCGTCTCATCAAATTTCTGATGCCCTTGTTTTGGTGCTTGTTTTAGTCCGTATAATGACTTAACAAGTTTACACACCTAGTTTTCATGTCCTTTCAAAACGAGCCCTTCGGGTTGTTTCATATACACTTCTTCATCTAGTTCACCATACAAAAACGCAGTTTTCACTTCCATTTGGTGAATTACTAGATTATAAATCGAAGCCAAAGCTATCAACAACCGAATAGTGGTTGTCCTAGCAACAGGTGCATATGTATCGAAATGATCGATACCAGGTTTTTGTCTAAAACCTTGTGCCACTAGACGGGCCTTGAACTTATCTATAGTTCCATCAATCTTCATCTTCTTACGGAAGATCCACTTGCAACCAATCGGTTTGCAAGTCAGAGGCAAATCAACCAATACCCATGTATTATTCCTCATGATTGAGTCCATCTCATCATCAATTGCTTCCTTCCAAAACGCACTATCTTGAGAAGCCATAGCATCGCTATATATGTCAATGGGTCTCCTTCCAGATTTAATAAATATGGAAAACTTGATTGAATATCAGTTCTGGTACCTTCAACCAAATATACATGAAAATCAGAACCAAAAGACTTTGGTCTCCTTTGTCTCTTACTCCTCCTAGAATTTCTTCCACATCATCAGGAGTTCTTGTTCGATGTTTTGTTGATTCTCATCAACATCATCGAGTTCATTTGGGTTTTCTTGTGCAATATCTTCGAATTCAACATCGTCATCATTGGTACTTATACGTAGATCTCGTTGTCTACTAATCGATGAATACCGATTTTCATCGAATATCGCATCCCTTGACTCTATTATCGAATGAATCGCAATATAGCCGTTTTGTTCTATTACATAGAACCTATAGACTTTGCTTTGAATAGCATAACCTACAAAGATGCATTCAATGCCTCGTTCACCGAGTTTCTTTCTCTTTTGTCCGGGTACTCTAACAATAGCCCGACATTCCCAAACTTTAAGATAGTTTAAGTTTGGCTTTCTTTTGTACCATAACTCATAAGGAGTTTCCTTATTGGTTCTATTAGGAACCCGGTTGAGAATGTGAGACGCGGTCAACATTGCTTCTCCCCAAAACCCGTCACTCAAATTAGAGTATGACAACATGGAATTAACCATTTCTTGAAGAGTTCTATTCTTCCTTTCAGCCACACCATTTGATTATGGTGCATACCCGACGGTAGTTTCATGTGTAATTCCCATTGATTGGAAATATTGAGTATCATAATATTCTCCTCCCTTATCGGTTCTTAATTTCTTAAGTTTACCATTAACTTGAAGTTCAACTTCATTCTTGTAAACTTTGAAGAAATCAAGTGCCTCATCTTTTGTATGCAAAAGATACACATAGCAAAACCTTGAATAATCATCAATAAAAGTAACAACATATCTTTTATTCCCTAAAGATGGTGTGCTATGGAAATCACAAAGATCACTATGCACAAGATCTAAAATTTCAAATTACTTTTGAATGGTGTTTTAGTGATCTTGTTAAGCATGCATGTTTTACAATTCACAGATTTTTGTTCACACATAGGAATCATATCATGCTTTGACATAAAAGAAACTTTACCAAAGTTAACATGTGCCAATCTAAGATGCCAAAGATAATGTAAATCATCATGCATATTCACATTACATATCAAATTAGAATTTTTACAAGACAAAGAGAGTTTAAACAAATTACAATATAAATAAGCACGACCTATATACAAGTTACCCTTACTTATAATACATCTATCGGCTTCAAATACAAGTTTATATCCTAATCTATTTAAGATAGGACCAGAGACGAGGTTCCTACTAATATCGGGTACATAATATACATCCCTAAGGACTAATGTTTTTCCCGATGTACACAAGAGTTCCACTTGTCCTTTGCCATGGACTTTGATTGATGAGTAATCTCCCATGTAGAGAATTTCTCCATCCACAACATTGTGTAGTGTTGTGAACCAATGTTTACTCTTGCACACATGTCTAGCGGCCCCCGAATCGACCCACCATGACATGTCATCATCCTGCACAACATTCACATTAGAATCCATGGAAGCAACATTCAAACTAGAATTTTCATCCAAATTTGCAAGATTACCTTTAGTAGGAGGAGGGTTGTTGCTTGAAGAAGCACCACCCTTCATCTTCTTGATTTTGTTCTTAAACACAAAGCAATTATTCTTGCGATGTCCGGGCTTACCACATTCCCAACAAGCATAATCAATGACTTTCTTCTTGCCTTTTCCCTTGGGATATTGTGGTTTCCTCTTCTTGTCTCCACTTGTAGTGGCCTTAGAATCATCTATCACCATGTTCACGGATGATAGATTGGGATTATCTCCCTTTGAACTTTCAAGTTCGCTTAGACTTGACTCAATTTGGAGATGTTGAGCAAGTCCCGCAAGAGTTATCTCTTCCTTCTTATGTTTGAGGGCATGTCTAACATCCCTCCAAGAATTGGGTAACTTATCTATGATACTTGAAACAATATATATTTCATCCATAGATATGTCATGCACTTTCATGTATATTATACATGCGTTGTAATTCATGGAATTGATCCATCACCGGACGATTGTCCAACATCTTATAGTTATTAAAGTTACTAACCAAGAATTTCTTAGAACTAGCATCTTCCGCAATATATTTATCTTCTAAACTATCCCATAATAACTTAGCGGATTCATGAAATTGATAAATATCGAAAAGAGAATCACACATACAATTGAGAATATGTCTTCTACACATGAAGTCATCATTCTCCCATTTGTTTCTCTTCCTTGCATCCTCCAAGGTTTCATCTTCCTTCTCTTCCGGTTTGGGAGTGGATATCACATATGCCACATTGAGGGAAGTCAAAAGGATTTGCATCTTCTTTTGCCATCTCCTGAATTCCACACCCAATAACTTGTCCAATTTCATAAAGTTTGAAGTTAGTTCTTTCACACTTGCTATAATTACAGAATTATATCACAAAAGATTGTTACAAATGTTACAAAAGGAAATGCAGTAAATTACAAATTACACTACTATTATACAACATAAACTATTATAAACTCCTTTGTGTGTATGGCAAAGAACTTCTTCAAGGCTTCAACATGAACAAGCATGAACGGTGTAGAGAAGATTAGTTTGTAACGTTAAACGTCACTACGGAAATCTGGATAAAAGATTGAAGGCGTCAATGATGCTTTCATTTTGTGATATTTCCCCCGCAAAGGCACTAGGGATATGATAATGGAAACTCACAAAGAGATACAATCAATCTCATCAACCGATTAGTTCAAATCGATTGAACTAAACAACAATGTGTTTACAAAGAAAAGAAATCAGAAAAACAATAGTGAAGTTAATTACTCTCCACTATGAATCAAGAGAAAATGAGAGAAAGAACATAGAATTCTGATTCTATCAAAGAGTGATTTGAAATGCATGAGCCCACACCTATTTATAGAGTGTGAAGAGTCACATATCTTCATCCAAACAATACTTGGTGGTTACCAGGTATTTAGTGATGTTTTGTGATACAAAACACTCGTCTATAACAACACAAGCCTTCATGAAGCATAGCTTAGCTTCACGAAAAGAGACACTGTTTCAAGGTGCTTGAACGAGCACTTTAGGTGCTCGAACGAGCATAATGCAAAACAGTTTCCAGAGACTTTCTGACGCGAAAAACTCTATGTGCTCGAACGAGCACCCAAAGTGCTCGAACGAGCAAATGACCAAAAAATCAAGCAGAAGCTACAGAAAGTTTCTGATCAGCCCAGAGCAAGATGCTCGAACGAGCAACAGAGTGCTCGAACGAGCACCATTATGCTCGAACGAGCACTTGGCTCTGCTTCCCCGTTTTGGCTCCGTTGTTACGTACTTGCTTAGTTTATGCCTTATACATGTTCTAAGCCTTGGATTATGTCCTACATGCTCTAAATATCCAACAGGTTGAAGAAAGTTCGAGGGCATTTGATTGGTTTTGGTGATGTTCGAATGTCCTATGTATGATCTCGAGCGAGACTCTCTTGGCTTTGGTCAAGAGTATATATGGGTCAAAGTTAAGTTAAATATATGTGTTGGACTGATTCAATTGAAGTCTTGATGGAAGCCACATAGAAGAAACAAGTATGCTGCCTGTTGGACCAAGTCTTGGCCGAGACTAATGCATAGCCTCGGTCGAAGCTTATGCTGAAGAATAATTCTGACACTTGCTGAACGAAGCTTTAAGCAAAGTCTTTGGTTAATTACTTTGTTAATCTTCCTTTAACTTCAATTAGTGTTTTGTCTTTATGTAACTCGAAGTTTACGGTTTTCTTCATCATCTTCCATTTTAAGGTATTATTGTTTTCTAATTTCTTTAGTTATGTTTATTGTTTTTAGCTTTGTTTATTTGTTTAATTAACTCGTCTCTATGCATTCCGTTAGTGTGTAGCCTCCTATCCTAATTTGCATAAGATTAGTTTATTGAGGAATTTGTTGCATTGGTTGTTGTTGTCTAGGGATGATTGAATATGTTATAATCCACTTAAGTTAAATTCTTTTATGCTTTTCACAATCTGAAATACAAAAGTTGAGATTAAGAAGACTAATTGGTCGAAATGAATACTTAAGAACTAAACATTTTGTATGAAGAACTAGAAAAAAGTTAAGTGCTGTGGTTTTTTGCCCAAGATATGCTGTGGTTTTGATGTATAATCATTATCCAACAACTACATGAAGCTTTAATTGTGTGCTATAAATCTATAATCCATTGATACTTATTTTCATTCATGGAGTGATTTTAATCTCTTTGAATGTGGTTTTTGAGGGTGGAAATATAGTTGGGATTGGCCTATAAATAGGTGTTTGTTATTCATCTGGAATTCTGGATATATACATTCAAAGTGTTATCTTCTCTTCATCTTCTATTCATTTATGCAATAGTGGTATTTGCTCCACACCTTTAGTAGTGAGTGTATTTTGCTATTGGTGGGTGTGTTGACCTTGGGAACGTCCCGTCTATTTACACTTGGAATAGTTGGGTAATAATTTTCTTAATGCAATGACAAGTTCGTGTCACACAATTCCTTTTCATATCAATACATTTCTTATATACAAATGTTATACATGTTATTATCACGAATGTGGGTTGATGGCAGTAATTCCATAACAAGACTTTGTAATGACCTTAAAAAGATCTATAATTCCAACAAAAGTATTATCGGATGTTAGATATTCGAAATATATATGTATAAATAACAAACAAATTGTGACTACTTAAGAGAACATGAAGAGATATGATTAATAAGATGACCATGCTCCCTTTCCCAATTCCACTTCAACCTTGGGCAATGAATAAAACAATTGGAGTTTTTTCAAAAGCATATTGGCAAATTGACCCACTATATATCCAGGCCCAGCAACCATTACAACGAGACTAATGTAAGAAAATATGGTCCGCACATACGCTTTCGGAGGCCTTTGCACGTATGCCTTTCCCGCAGAAAGCAGTGTGATACATAGAAGAGAAACCGATGACATTGTAGCGAGTTTGAGGTACTTGTTATCACTCTTGTAGAAGGAAAATCCGTAGATAATAGGAGACATTAAACCGAAAACAAGGTAGGATATGACGGAGATTGTTGCATGGAGCAGGAAGTGGCCCGGTGTACCTAGTTGATGCTCATAGTGTTCAGTGTTTTGTTCTTGTTTTAACGTCCTCAACTGTCACATATGAAATATGTAGAGCTCTTTTCAAACTCGAAATTCATAAGATTCAAGGGTTTTGTGTAATAGGTTAGTATTACTTACATTATGAGCAAGAACCAACAATCCTCCAAACACATTTGCAAGTGCCAATGCTACTATATTTACTGCCAAATGACAAACAAAACAGAACAATCTGATTATCAAACTTAACAAAAACAAACAAATTGTTATGAGAGATGGTCTCTCCGAGAGACGATTATATACAGTACAAAAAAAAATGCAACTTACCCACTAAAAATTTCCGACTAACCGTAATAGTCGAAAATTTCCGACTGATTTTCCGACTGACAAGCGTTAGTCGGAAATTCCGACTAAATTTATTTTTGGTCGCAATTTTTTAAAATAAATAAATAAATAAATAATTTTCCGACTAACTTTAGACTGAATTTTAATCGGAAAAATTACCTACCATTTTCCGACTAAAATTCAATCGGAATTTTAGTCGGTAAGCTCAAATCCAGATTTAGGTGTATATTAGTAAGTTAGTGGGTTTTGCTTGTTAGTGGGTTTTAAGTTAGTGGATTTTGCTTCTTTTATTTTTCATTTCCAAATTAATATAGTTTTTTTTTTGAGATGTCCAAATTAATGAAGTTAGTTGACAAATTAGTTTAGTCATTTAGCTCAATTAATACAAATTAAACAGAAATTAAGAATTTTTAAATAGCCCAATTAATATAAATTAAAGAGAAATTAATAATGTTGACTTCTTATTTTAAAAGACGGTCTAACAAGAGTAGTTGAACAAAGAATAACATATCTATTAATTGAAAATTAACTATCATAAAAAAAGTAAATGAAAAAAATATTAAATGAGTATTAATTAATTTTAATAAATGGACTATTACAATCTATCTATAACTATTACTTAAAAAAATACGGATGACATTATCACTTTTAAAATTACTTATGTGTCACAACCTTAATAAAAGTTTTCTATCCAAAACTCAATGATGATGTCATTGTCATTAAAACTAATATTTATATCTTTGGCTTTACTACTTTGTAATTATAACTATTATATTATCCATATTGATTGATTTTTTACTTTTTAGGTTATATACTCATATTATTAATGTATTAAAACCCAATATTTTATTTCTCTTTTTCAATTATTTATAAAATCTTTTCCATTTTATATATTTAATGATTATAAAATCTTAGCTTATACAAATATATCAGAAATTTTAATAAAAGCCGTGCATAACACGGAAACTATTTAGTTTTGTACTAAAATACTCCCTCCGTCCTCTTTGATTTGCATCAAAGAGAAAGTGGGTAAATGTTAAGAAAGTGGTAATAAATGAAGAGAGAGAATGAATTGTGTGGATGAAATTAAAAGAGAGTTAAAATGTATGGATGAGATTAAAAGAAAATGGTGGGCCATTATTCAAAAATAGAAATGATGCAAATCAAGTGGGACGGACTAAAATGGAAAATGCTGCAATTTCAATGGGACAGAGGGAGTACTTCATAGCAAACAATTATCTCCCTCTAAATGAAAATCAAGAGTTTTATAGAAGATCAAGCCAGTCTATTGCTTGATGACTAACATGTTTAATCATGAAATTCAGAAGTAAAAATGCATAATTGCAAGGAGAATTACGTTTACGAAATCAAGTCTCACAATTCATGTCAGAATTCCCAGCAATGAGATGAACTTATATAATTAGCATAATTCTCTAATTGATCACTTTAATTTTAATTTATAAACGATCACTTTAAGCTTATAAGTAATCATTTACGATCAGAAAAAATTATCACTTAAAACTTATAAATGATTATTTTAGAATTATAAATGATCACTTTATGATGAGGATACGGATGCCAAATGCAGTATTTTGGATTAAGCATTGGTTTTCATTTACCTTAACCATAGTTAGTTTGTTAGATGATTAGTTTCTTACAACTAACTCCTATATATATATATATATATATATATATATATATATATATATATATATATATATATATATGTTTTGCCCACATGTAAACTACACATTTTCTTTTCAATCAATAACAGAAGTTTTTCTTTCATGTTCTTATTCTCTAATTAAACTCTTCATTGAGTGTTTAATTCCTAAATCTAACATGGTACCAGAGCAATTAGATTAATTGCATTTGCTTTTTGTTCTAAATCACAAAGTGAAGATTATATGATTTTATGGTCTATAAAAAATCTGGAAAGTAAGTTGTTTTCATCTTCTCTAATTTTCTTTTCTTGTTCTTTCTTTATTTCTTTCTTGACATGGAGGAACACACCAATTCTATTGTTAGTAAAAAAATTGAAGGACATCAATCTGACCCAACACAAGACCCAAGTAGTTTTTACTACTTACATCCCTCAGATTTTGCAAGCAACAAGTTAGTTTCTGTAGTTTTTGATGGTACAGGATATTCCGATTGGAAAAGGTCTATGATAATTAGTCTAGATGCTAAAAATAAGGTTTGTTTTGTTGATGGGAGTTCACCCAAGCCCACAGATGGTTCTTTTGAGGAGAGGGCTTGGATGAGATGCAACAATATGGTTATAGGATGGATCATCTCATCTCTTGATAGGTTTATAGCAAGAAGTGTAATGTATTTCAAGAATGCAAGTGACATATGGAATGATCTTAAAGGGAGGTATGGTACACCATCAACTTCTCATTTGTATAGATTGCAAGAACAATTGATAAATACTACTCAAGAATCAGGTATGTCCATTGCAGAATATTTTACAAGAGTTAAGTCTTTATGGGATGAGATAGAAGACTTAAGACCTTTACCAACTTGTTCTTGCCATCCTAACACTAATTTTGCAAAAATACAACAAGACCAAAGAATAATGACTTTTTTAATGAAACTTGATCCTCATTTCAACCAAGTCAGAACTAATCTTCTAATGTCTAGAGATCTTCCTGAAATAAATGAAGTATACAGAATGGTCTTACAAGAAGAGAGTCACAAAAACCCTAGCAAACCTGATCACTCACTTGAACCGATGGTTTTTGCATTTGAAAAGAAAAAACATCATGAAAAAGGGAAGAAACCCAATTATTTTTATGAGCACTGTAAAATAGCTGGGCATTCAATTGATCGTTGTTTCAAGGTACATGGGTACCCTAGCAAGAACAAGTCTAATACTAAAAAATACACAGCTGCATCAGCAAAGAACACATATCTTGGAGAGGAAAATGTTGAAGGTAATCATTTTGGCTTATCAAGTGAACAATTTGCTAATCTTCTGACTTTTCTTGAAAAAAGGGATGATCGTACAGAGGAGAAAATTGAATTAGAAAATACAGCTAATCTTGCAGGTATATACTGTTTCATATCTTGCCTTAATTCTAGCAAATGGATTGTAGATAGTGGAGCAACAAATCACATCTGCAATGACATAAATTTTTTTGCTAATATTACTGATGTTAGTCATTCTAAATACTATATTACTATTCCTGATGGCAGCAAACATAAAGTCAACAAGATAGGAAATGTTAGATTAAATGATAAAGTGGTTCTAAAAAATGTGTTTTTTGTACCCCATTTTCAATTTAATCTTATATCTGTGGTAAAATGTGCATAGATACAAATGCTCTAGTTATTTTTTCTCAAGAATTTTTGTCTTCTTCAGGACCTTTTGACAAGAACTTGTTTGCCTCTTGGTAAACTCACCAATGGCCTCTATTACACAAAGAACAATACCAAGAATAATGCAAGTGATGTTGGCGTGCCAATTCAAGCTCCTCATCATCTAGCTAGTGTTGTCAATTCAAAAGACATGATGGAGAATGCTAAACTTTGGCACACTAGACTAGGACATGCACCCTTTACCAAGCTTAAAATTCTTTTTCCTAGGATAGATACAACAAGTATTAAAGATAGTTTTTTATGTACTATTTGTCCTCAATCAAGACAAAATAGACTACCTTTCCATAATAGCTACATCAAGACTAACCATGCTTTTGTATTACTTCACATAGATATTTGGGGGCCTTATATTCATAAAACTTACAATGGATGTAGTTATTTTTTGACAATTGTAGATGATTTCACAAGATTAACTTGGGTTTTCCTAATGAAAAATAAAAATGATTGTGTTGATTGTTTATGTCAATTATTTCATTTTATACAAGTACAATTTAATATGCATGTTAAAGCCATTAGATCCGATAACGCTAAGGAGTTATGTGAAGGAAAAATGACTCACATATACCAACAATTTGGTATAGAACACCAAAAAAGTTGTAGGGATACGCCACAACAAAACGGTGTTGTGGAAAGAAAACATAGACATCTTCTTGAAACCGCTCGCGCTCTATCTTTTCAATCTAATTTACCTAAATCTTTTTGGGGTGATTGTATTTTGTCCGCTGCATACATAATCAATAGATTGCCTTTACAATGTTTAAATAATGTTTCACCTTATCAAAAATTATTTAACAAACCACCTAATCTTGATCATATGAGATCTTTTGGTTGTTTGGGTTTTGTTTCTACTTTACATAAGGGAAGAACCAAATTTCAACCTAGGGCTAGTCCTTGTGTGTTTATAGGATATCCTAATGGACAAAAGGCCTACAAGATGTATGATATAAAAAGCAAGAAAATTATTATATCTAGAGATGTAGTCTTTCATGAAAAGCACTTTCCTTACCACCTACACACACCTATTCCTACACCTTATGCTACTTTTTACCTACCAACTAATACATTAGATAATGGAGGCCTTGATTCTGAAATACACTATCTTCCAAGTGCTAATGTGCCAAAATGCACTACTTTTCCTAAAAATTCTGATTTGCATAGTCTCCAAGAGCAGCATGTTTATGATAGTTGTACCAAAGTGGACCACAATTGCATGTTGATGTGCAACACGGTCTTCAAGAACAACAGGCTACTTTAAGGCATGCTTCATTTGACACGTTAGAACCTTTTATCACAAATCAATATCAAACTAATCCTATTCCCAACACTTTACCTATTATCCATGATATAGAAAATCAACATAATAATAACACATCTCTTAGAAAATCTGAAAGATTACACAAACCTCCCTCTTACTTATCTGATTATGTTTGTCAAAATAGTGCTTGGTGTAATATTGTTGCTTTTTCTAACCTTCCTCACAAGTCTCGGATTTTTTTGGAAAAACAATCTCAATGGATTGAACCTGCAAATTATCATGAGGCAGCAAAAGATGATAATTGGAGGCAAGCTATGCAACTTGAACTTGATGCCTTGCAACGCAATAATACCTAGGAACTTGTTAGTTTACCTCCTGGAAAGAAACCTATTGGTTCGAGATGGGTATATAAAGTTAAGTTGAAATCTGATGGTAGTCTAGAACGGTTCAAAGCAAGGCTTGTCGCAAAAGGGTATAAACAACAATATGGGGTTGACTATCAAGAAACGTTTTCTCCTGTCGTTAAAATTACCACCATGAGATGTCTCATTGCTTTAGCTGCTTGTAGAAATTGGACTATTTTTCAACTAGACGTCAACAATGCTTTTTTGCATGGAGATCTACATGAGGAGGTTTACATGGTTGTTCCAGAAGGTCTCAGCACACCATCTAATGTTGTTTGTAAACTCAAAAAGTCTCTATATGTGTTAAAGCAATCATCAAGACAATGGTTTACTAGACTCACTATTGAGCTGATACACCAAGGTTTTACACAGTCCAAAAATGATTATTCGTTGTTCATCAGAAAAGATCACAAATCCTTTACTGTGGCAGCTGTATATGTTGATGATATCATCATCACAGGGGACAATATTTCCGTCATGAAATCTCTCAAAGCTCATTTACATAGAATTTTCAGCATTAAAGACTTAGGGGAACTCAACTATTTTTTGGGACTTGAGGTTACCCATCTAGACAAAGGTATTGTCCTAAGTCAGAAACGGTTCACTGTTGATCTTTTACAATCTTCTAAAATCCATACCTTTAAAAAGGTGGCTACTCCTCTTCCATTGAACCTTAAACTGTATTCCAATGACTCTCCTCTTCTCAAAGACCCAACTCACTATAGAAGTTTGATAGGTAAATTAAACTTTTTAACCAATACAAGACCGGATCTCTCCTTTACAGTTCAAACCCTCAGCCAATTCATGCAAAGACCAACCGAGTCACATTACAAGGCTTTGTTGCATACACTGAATTATGTAGCAGGAACCTCAGGCCAAGGCATCCTTCTTAAAGGCAGTGATTCTCTTCAACTAAAGGCTTATTCCGACTCTGATTGGGGAGCCTGTTTAGATACCAGAAAATCTGTCACCGGTTATGTTATCTTGTTTGGTGATTCACCTGTGAGCTGGAAGTCAAAAAAACAGAATACGGTATCTCGATCATCTTCCGAGGCTGAATATAGAGCAATGGCTGCTGTTGCATCTGAAATTACTTGGTTAGTCCGTCTTGTTGAGGAGCTTGGTGTTTCGAATCTTAAACCAGTGTCACTTCAATGTGATAACATGTCTGCCCTACAAATAGCCCAAAACCCCGTCTTTCACTCTCGAACAAAACACATCGACATTGATTGCCATTTTACAAGAGAAAAGGTGATGGAAGGTCTTCTCGCATTACGATACTTACCAACGTCCCAACAGCTTGCTGATGTATTAACCAAAATCATACCGTCCACCAAACTACAACCTCTACTTTCCAAACTTGGGATGATTGACACCACCTCAAGTTTGAGGGGGGATGATGAGGATACTGATGCCAAATGCAGTATTTTGGATTAAGCATTGGTTTTCATTTACCTTAACCATAGTTAGTTTGTTAGATGATTAGTTTCTTACAACTAACTCCTGTATATATATATATATGTGTTTTGCCCACATGTAAACTACACATTTTCTTTTCAATCAATAACAGAAGTTTTTCTTTCATGTTCTTATTCTCTAATTAAACTCTTCATTGAGTGTTTAATTCCTAAATGTAACACTTTAAGATAGTGAGCAACTTAAAATATGTAACAAAATTTCTAGATTTAAAATATTAAAACACTAGATTATAATAAAAAAAAATCAAATTAAATAAAAAGTATGTAGTATCTAGAACTGAAAGAGAGGCAAAAAAAAATCAAAAAGAAAAAAAAATGACGTACATGTAGAAGCATCTCCAGCTGCTGCAGAAACTACTACGCTCAAAGTGGTGATAGATTGAAGGAGTCCACCATACACTATTGCTTTTATTATGCCTATCTTCCTATTACCCTCTGAATTTACATCATTAACTTCAGCCATTGAATTTGGATTTGAAATTGGAATTATAATATGTTCTGCATTATTTTACACATAAAGCACTAATGTTAGGTACTATTAATCATAATTCATAAACACTACACGAGATTCATGTACTATAATAAAATATTATAAAGTTATTACACTTGATTCACAACTTATTAGTTTTATAATTGTTTCTAAAATAAGTTACTTTATCAATGTTCTTCTTGTGAGTTGTGACCAATTCATGTTATTCTATTTTTGCCACTAATGGTTTTATTTGGAAATCTAAAATATTTCAAAACATTTTATTTTCAATTTGATCAATTGTTAAAAGTAAGTTTATAAAATCTAAAATGTTTTTCAAAACTGATCATTTTCAAATGTTTTATTTATATTTCATGATTAAAATATACAAAATAATTTATTTTTTCTAAAAAAGACTTTTGAAATGTTAGTTGGTAATGGTGGAGGACATGTCTTGGCTTAATAGTTAATACTTGGTCATTTCACGACCGTAAAATGCATAAAAAGGAGGAAATTTTACGTACAAGTTTTCCAAGAGATCGTGTTCAAACGAAATCCTAATGTATAAATTTTTGTGTCAAGAAACGCGATCGTCGAATCATCGAATCATCGTGTCTAATACAAGCAATTGTGAAGTGACGGAAAAAAAAACGAGAGTTTATGAATCATGAGTTACCTGGTGTAGGAATTGTAAGCTTATACTCTTGAGGAGAAATATCCTTTTTGTGTTGGTTGACTCTTTTGGTAATATATGAATATGAATCATAAGTTTCTTGTTCATTTTTCACCCGTCCTACATCAAAATCTTCTACTTTTTGTTTACTACCAATAGCCGTTAGATGTGAGCTGATCCTTTTGGTAATATATAAATTGCACGTATAACAACTCAAATAGTCATGCATTTTTTCCTTATTTAACACCCCTTCAGCTTCTAAAATATTTTTCTCGTTAGAACCTGTCACCCAAATCTAGCTAAATATATTTGCAAAGCAAAATATTTTCAAAATTTCTCTGAACGACGTTTTAAAACAATACATGAATACATGAACTGAAAACATTAAAAGATATTTTAAAATTTGATTACTAAAAAGTTTACACGTAATATATTTCTGCATTATAAACAACTTATTTATTTTCTAACACTCCAAACCCTACCTAGTAAGAGATTTTAATATTCCTTGGATTTTCTTTTAGTTAAAATTTTTTTGATAGACTTTTTGCTAAAATTGATTATTAATATATATATTTATTTGATCATCAGGTTTTGGCAAGACCAATAGGAACTTCTGTGATAATCGAAATTTCAAATAAAAAGTGTAAGACTTTAATACCATCAATTGCATACTCCAACGAAACAAAGAAGATAATTTGTTACATATTTTTTAAAAAATCAACGACTAAACAAACTCAATTTTATCATATCAGACCATCTAAAAATTGCTAAATTAAATTATATTATTACATAATTACATTTAATTTAACATGTTCCAACAAAAAAATACATGTATAAATAAAATAAATATATGCAAAAAAAAAAAAAAAATCAAAGATGATATAAACTTATCTTAATAATAATAATTAAATATAAAGATTGGTGATTTGACCTGCATTTTTGTTAGTTTCTTCATTGTTGAGGTGGTTCAAGCTTCCCTCACCTACTAATGTATCTTCAAACATTTGAGGGATAATGGTACTCATCATTCTATTATTCTTTCTCTATAATCATCTATAACTTCCATTTTTTAGAGCTTTCAATATATTATAATCATATAGAAAGGAATAAGATATTAGGTTTTACTCAGTCTTAAGTTATGTAACAATCAATATTGATTCCATGGACCGTTTGGGTGGTGGCCAATATCCCGCCCACTGTTAAGGGCTTGCCCGAGGGATTTTCGGGCAAACAACCAGGGGCGGAGCAAAGTATTCTGAGGCCCGGTTTATTTTGTATAAACTTTTAATTTTGGGGCCCTATATAATTGAAAATAGATTTTCTTAAAAAATAAAAATTCAACGCATTCTAACAATGTTAATATTAATTTTATAAAAATAACTTAAATTAATTTGTTAAAAATTAAATATTCATTTCTAATATTAAGAAGAAAGAGAAAAAAAGTAATGGATCAATCAAAAATATTGAAAAAATGTAAAGTTTAAAAGAATGCAAAATTGAGAAAGAAAATATTGATTATTTTTAGTAATTATTGATGTTTAATGAATAGGTGAAAAATAAATGATGTAAGAGAAGATGTTAGGGGTTAAAAAAGGAATGCTTTGAAAATGGAAAGAAGAAAAGAGAGAAAAAGTGTAATTAATAAGATTTGATCCTTTGACCATTAATATGTTTAGTAAAGCTCCCACCAACTACTCTACCTTGTTAATATGTTGTTTCAATATGAATTTTTTTTATGGGGCCTTTTAGATTTTGGGGCCCTGTGCGATTGAACACCTCGAACCCCCTTAGAACCGCCCATGCAAGCAACAAGAATTGGGTGGAGATTATGAGGAAATTGTTGAAGGGAATAATGATGAGAAAGTACCGGGGTGGCGAGTGCCGATGATGCCTAGTCATGGACACCGATTTGAGTTTCGGTTGTATGCTCTTGATGATGATGTTCATCTTGGCAAGACGGTATGTATGTCTATCTAGCATGTTAATGCTCACCCGGCCCTTTACGCTTTTTAAAAAAAAATTATCAATGGTACACGTAAGTTTTGTTAGAGAATATATAACGTATTTTAAAGTCTCAATTTAAGCTTTTGGTTGAATTCATTTCTTAATATGGTATCAGAGCTTAAGCCGATGATTGAGGTGTTTGACATATATTATATACTCTAACGACCTGTTTGGTTAGTGGTACTAAATGGTGGTAATGGGAATGATACATATAGCGTAAAATTTCATCAAAATTTTTATATTATTCTCATGGTAATGAAATTTTGATCATAAAAAAAAAAAAATTTGTTCACAAATGTCCATTATCACCTAATACCACCTCTTCTATTAGTAATGTATTGGAATAAATTTTATAAATAAAATGAGATGATTGAAGGTTGTCAAGCTTGGCCATTAAAGTAGCCAAGAGATTTTTCAATTAAAATTACACTAATTTTTCATTCTTATTACCGCGTTTTATTACCACCTACCAAACGGGCCGTAACGGTTTTGGTTAACTTTCTTTTATATTTTTAATTGAAAAATAAAAGAAAAAGAATTACTTAAATTGGAGAATAGTTTATGTGAAAAGGTAAAAGTAAGATACTTTTTCGGTATCTCGCACAAGTAGTGGGGTTTTCGTTTTTTTAAAAAATGCGGACAAATCATACCCATACCCCAAGGAGGAAGTAAAGAGAGATAGCCGGATCGAATTCCAAATCTTCTGCTCCACATGTAGATACTCTATCCATTGAGCCACGAGCGCTTTTGGTGGAGAATAGTTTGCGTATACTTAAGTTTTTTAAGCAAGTAGTGTTATTTTTTGCTAATTTATATAGTTGTTTACTAAGAAAAATGAATATGATGCAGGTGACAAAGGAGAGGTTGCTAGAAGCTATTGAGAACCATGTAATTGGAGAGGCTTCTTTGATAGCTGTCTTTTAATCAGCTTAGACGACTCGGATTGTTAGTGTTTATGTTTGTAAAAGTAGTTAAAACGAGACATTTTAATAATAGTCCAATATGTTATTATGTTCTTGGCAAAATTAGTTGCTTGGTACTCTTGCCATATTATGGCGATCAAATTGGCTTTTAAATTTGATGCTTATGTGATGCATACCCAATTTAGTGTACGCGATAATATATGATATACATGTGTGTATTCAAAAAAAATCGGTTTTCGAGTTGGGTTAGTTACGGTACGGTCATGTTTTTTTGGGTCGGTTTAATTCCGAATTGGGTTATTTTCGGATTGGTTACTTTGGGTTATGCGTGGCTTTGGATTGATCTAACAGAACATCATTATCTTGTCTTGGGTTTACTTTACCTTTTGCATTCATTTTTTTAGCAAATTTTGAGTCTTAATATCTCTAACACTATGTTTGGATAGCAAATTAGGAGAGAAAAGAAAGGAAAGGGAGGGGAGGGAAAGGAAGGGGAAGGAAAGGAAGGGAAATACTCCATTGTTTGTATAGGAAGGAAGGGAAGGGGAAAGAATGGAATTTCATTTTCCTTCCAAATCTTTCCTCTTATGGAGAGATTTGGATGTTAACAAAATGAATTGACTTAATCCCTCCAAATCCCTTCCCTCCAAATCCTCTCCCTCCCTTTTTGCTATCCAAACAAGAGATTCCACATCCCTCCAAATCCTTTCTTTTCTATTCCCTCTATTTCCCTCAATCCAAACAAGGCCTAAGTATACTTTCTCCGTTCCATAATACTTGCTACATTTCACTTTTTTACGCAATTCAATGCACAATTTTGATTATTAATATCTTAAAATACACTTATCTAAAAATTATAAAAATTTAATATTATGATAGTATGCGATTACACGATTCAAACAAGATCCCACTTGACTATATTTTTACTTACAAATTAGTCGCAATATGTAAAATAAACTTGAACGATGAATAGTGCCCAAAATCGAAATGTAGTGAGTATTTCGGAACGGAGGAAGTACATCATAAAAAATTATAAAAATTAGAATCATTCTCCAACAACAGCCATCAAGTTTCCTCAATTTCAATTAAACAGCCTCGAACTTCGTTTTTCCCCAACAACAGCCACCAACTTACAAAATGTGACATCGATACAGCCAATTCAAAAAATAACCGGTAAAAATCCATTTTTAACCTTTGACCAACCCCAAAAACCGTTGACCTTAAATTTAAAAACAATCTCCTCTAACTCTAGTTAATGCCCAAACCCAATTTTCATCCTCCATTGAAGGTAAGTTTTTCATTCTTTCTCTTTACTTAGGTTTTCATTCTTTGTTGGGTAATTGATTTGGGTAATTGATTTGATTACTTCTCATGTTTAATTTCCCTGCAAATTTCACATCAATAACCCATTTCTCTACTCAAATTCACAAATTTTTCTCTTCACAAATTGATTTGAACGCATTTCACTTTAATTTTAGAGGGTCTTTTTCTTTTTCATACAAATTGAAATGTTTTTCTGAGTTTTTTATTTCTGAGTAAATTTGATTGCTGACTTACGTTAAAGCCCAAACCCAAACTTCATCAACTACATCTTCCATTAAAGATAAGTTCTTCATGCTTTTTTGGGTGAAAATTTCAGAGCTTCAAAAAGCCTTTTTAGTGTTCTTTAGACTAAAAAGATTTGCACTTTCCCATTATTTCTTCTTTGGTGCAACATAAATTAGCAAAAGACCCACTAAAATTCCCAGAAATTTTAAAATTCAAATCCAAAAAAATTCCAACCCAAAAAATTCCTAGAAATTCAAAAAATCTAGGTGTTCAAATCTCTTCTTGTCTTCTCCAAATCTCTTCGTCGACTTACAACATTTCAATTTGTATGAAAATCTAAATCACCAAAACTTGGCCGAGACGGCCTCAAGGTGAGACGGCCCAGCCCAAGTCGCGCGCTATAGGGAAGAGTAAACTGCAATATGATCAGTTTCTATCTTAACACATTCATTTTCATGGTTAAAGTGTTCAGTTTTAAGACTAAATGACAATTGTCCATTTATATCAATCAGTTTTAAGACTAAATGGATCAATTGTCCAATAAAGTGTATCAGTTTCATTGATAATAGCCTCAATTTGATTCTTAACAGCGTCTGGTTTGATGGATATAGTGATGACAACATGCATGACGTTCCACACTTACATGGAGACAATGAAGAAGCAAGAAAGGTAGTAGAAACACTATATAAGGCAACAATTGATGAAGTTAACAAGATAACTGAAATGAGTACTAATGAATTGAAGATGGAGTAGAAAATCAAACATATAATTTGATTCAATACCATTATTTGTGAAATCATATACAAATTGTATATCAATCTTTTTTTAAGAGGACAATTGAGTATGTTAAGAGCACAATTGAGTATTTTAAAATAGCAATTTAGTAAGTGAAGTGTATACTTTAAGAGGCGAAAATGAACTGACTAAATTGAGGCTATTATCAATGAAGCTGATACACTTTATTGGACAATTGATCCATTTAGTCTTAAAACTGATTGATATAAATGGACAATTGTCATTTAGTATGGAACATACTAGAAGCATAACTGATCATGTTAGAAACTGAACACTTTAACCATGAAAATGAATGTGTTAAGATAGAAACTGATCATATTGCAGTTTACTCTCCCCTATAGCGCGCGACTTGGGCTGGGCCGTCTCACCTTGAGACGGTCTCGGCCAAGACCGGCTGAATCTAAATTTAGCAAAAGACCCACTAAAATTAAAGTGAAATGAGAAATTTAGGGTTCAAATTTTTGGGTTATTCGCCATTTTAGCAGAAAACAACCAAACAAAGCTAGAATAAAGAAGAAGGAGGAAATTTGAGAAGTTTGGTGAATTTTTTGAAAAGAAAAAATGGGCAGCTGTAAAGAAATGAAATTAGAGAAGTAAATGAAATGAAGAAGGAGGAAATTATGGGATTAAGAGTGGAAATGGAAATAATGCTTGATTAGTGATGAACAATGAGGAAACTAGGGTTAAAAGTATTAACTAGGGTTCAAAACATGATTGAGATATGGGTCAACGGTTGGTCAAAGGTAAGAAATGGGTTATAACCGGTAATTCAGGGTGGTTGGCTGTATCGGTGTCACATTTTGTAAGTTGATGGCTGTTGTTTGGGAAAAACGAAGTTTGAGGCTGTTTAATTGAAATTGAGGAAACTTGGTGGCTGTTGTTGGGGAATGATCCTAAAAATTATATATTAAAAAACTTTACTTCAAGATCAATCTAACAAAATCTCACATGATGACATGAATATATCTTTTTTTATTTTTTTATTTTTTTTTCTTTCGCAAAATAGGGAAATCATATAGAAAAAGAAAAACAAAACACTGTTACTTGGAAACCAAGACCCCGCCGGCATAAAAAACCCCGCGAGGGAAAAAAGCCATTGGGAAAAAAGGACAAGAAACAGGCCATCCAAACACCGCATAGGGATGGGCTATGCATATAAGAACCAAGGTCAAACAAAAACACAAATCCTACCTACACTAACCTACCAAAACAAACCAAACTATACAACACCAAAGACATACCACCAAACGAAAACACACGAACAAAACACAAAAACAAACCTAAAAAAACCTAACCTAAACGCGCCCCATATGATGGAGAAAGTCAAGAGAAGACAACCCCGCATAAACACCCAGTTCCTTTGCCCACAAACCAACCCTAAGTTTTAGAGAGTACAAAAAACGATGAAAATCTGGAGACAGCAACTCAAACTTCACTTTAATGCGCTCAAACCATAAGGACCATATAATACATGCCAGAATCAACCACCACAACCGCTTCCTCCAACGAGATCGCATAAGACCACCCCATACTAATAGAAAATCCGCACAACTCTGAGGAAGGACCTCTTGAATACCCCACCCATCCAATAAATGCATCTAAACCGCCCAAGAGAATGCACACGTAAAAAGCACATGCGAATTTGTTTCCACAACAATACCACAAAATGGACAAAGCGCATCCTGCATATCCTCCACCCCCAACCCCATCATTCTATCCCCAGTCTTCAGTTTCCCTAAACAGGCCAACCAGACTGTCAACTGAGCCCGAGGAGGGCAAACAATACCCCACACCTGACTAGCAATGTGTCGAGGAAGCGCAGGAGACGCATCGACCATCACAAGCTCACTAATGTGCTTAACTGGATACGAGTCAAAAGATCCATGCCGCCAAGATGAACGATCCCCCCTCCCACGATCCACCAACTCAGCTAGAATACCCTCCAGCCGCCCAACCTCCTCAAGCTCCCACTCAAATAGCAATCTACGCCAATACAGATGCCAGAGCCATACACCATCATGCCACTCACCCATCTGAGCAACCACACAATCCTGTTGCACGGATAAACCATATAGCCTAGGAAAAAGCATTCTAAGACATCCACTGGAACACCAACGATCATGCCAAAATAATACAGACGTGCCACTACCTACCTTAACCACCATATCATCCTCCACTATCTGTCTAACCTTCACAGTAGCCGCATCAGAACTAAGCAACTGACTCCACATACCATCCTTTACCGCACGAAAAGCCTCAGAAGACGCCTTCAAACCACGAATATTATATACGGATAAAAGGATCCTCTTCCACAAGGTATCATCCACATCCGAAAACCGCCACCACCATTTAAATAATAATATCAAATTCCGATACATAATATTCCCCACGCCAAGCCCACCCAAACATTTTGGAAGTTCAATCACCTCCCATTTGACTGTAGGCACCGACATCGATCCGCTCCTGGTCTCACCCCAAAAAAACCGACGTTGTAACTGAACAATACGATTGGCGATCCCTTTGGGTATCCGAAAGAGACTCATAAAATAGACCGGCAAACTATTGAGCACACTCTTAATAAGAGTAAGACGACCAGCGCGTGACAAAGATCGAGCCTTCCAAGCAGCAAGCTTTTGTTCTATTTTCAAAAGGATCGGCTTCCAAGCTTAACACCGAGTCATATTAGCACCTAAAGGCACCCCAAGATAAGTAAATGGGCATGACGCATGAGCACACCCAATCGACCGAGCTACCTCCTCTGCCCACTCCGCATCGTCCGAATGCCATGTAATCAGATTAGACTTAGTATAGTTCAAACTAAGACCCGACATCACCGCAAAAATGTCGATAAGTGCAATTATTTGCACTTATCCGAGTTCATTTTATGCTCCTTATATGTAGTTTTAGTGGGTTTTTAGGTATATTTTGAGTTGTTTGTGTATATTTTGTCTCATGAGGTCGATTCCATGTTTTATGTGATTTTTGAGGCAAAATCGGAGTTTTTAGGTACATTTCGGAGTTATAAGAGGGTGAAGGCTTGGAGAAATAGCCTAAGACCCCTAAAATAGGTGAAGATATCGTCGCTCACTTGAAGATGTTTCACAATGAAGATGGGCAAAAGAGAAAAGAGTAGAAAAGTGCTTAAAAGACAAAGTTTTGAAGTGAAATTTGATACATGCTCACTCTTTTGGCCATAACTTTTGATAGAGAGATTGTATGAATGCAAGGTTTGCGGCATTGAAAAGTAGACTTCAAGGGCTTTCCAACGGTATATTATATGTCCATATCCGATAACCGTGCAAGAAATGGCGGCCATTTAAAGTTCGTCAGGCTGAGACTGAGCGACGACTCGTCGCCTGAAATGCGCCGCTCGTCGCCTATCACCCGGAGCAAATTCTGACGGTTTTTCTTCTGAATTTTTGGAGCCATTATATATAATGGCGGTTATAATCATTATTTTCTGTCTTAGACCATTTTATTTTCTGTTATATTTTAGTTTTTTCTCTCAAGTTCTTAGTAGTTTTCATTGTTGTAATTTCATTTTCTTGCATCGTACTTTCGGTTTCTTGAAGATTTTCGAAGCTTTCTTTGTTGAACATCATATTTTGCAATTGTATTTGGTATTTCAATTTATGTTCTCTTCAAGAACTGTAAGTTTCCATTTGTTCTTATTTCGTTCTTTGTTGTTAATTGTTGTTTATTGCACGGTTTTCATGATTATGAATTGTGAGTAGTTTCTTTATCTAGGGTTAGGGTAAAATCCCTAATTCGAAGCATGGATTGATATTTTATTGATTGATTGTGTACGATTTGAGTCGATGATTGAACCTATGCTTAATGAGTCTTGATTTAAACATCTTTGTTAGCCTTTTCAATAAAACGGAAGTTTGAGAATTGGTTTAACTTAGGATTGAGATATATTTGAGTTAAATTCCTTCTAGTATTAGCCAATAGAACGGAAGTTTGAGGATTAATGCTAGTTGGTCTTAAATCGATATTAGTCAATAGAGCGGAAGCTTGAGATTAATTAGATCACGTTCTCTCATATCCACGGCTCAATTTTATACAATCATGAAAAGTGATTGAATTCCATGTTAGAATTAGGTGATGCCCAACGCCCTAGTGTCTTTCATACCATCGTTTTACACCAATATCGTAGTCGTTTAAATTCTTTGCATTGTAGGATTAGAATATCACCATACATATTTGTTCATCCCTTGTCTTTGTTAGTCATAAACATACAATTTAGAATTATCTCGCCTCCTTGTGTTCGACCCGCACTACGCGTACACCATGCGCTTGCGGTTAAATTAAAATTTGGTCATCAAGTTTTTGGCGCCGTTGCCGGGGAGGCGAAGTTTAATTCTTTTTGTTTTGTTTATTGATTTGCATGACACTTTCCCTTTAAGTGATACTTTGGTGCTATGCATGGCTATATTCTCTTTTCCACAATATGAAGGTGAGCAATTTCATGCATATTTCTCTAGATTTCAAGATTATGTGGAATATTTGTGCTCTTATGGTTACACTTTTTACTATGAGGATCTAGGCCATGTGATATTAGAGGGGTTAAACCCCGAGTCTTGGAGTCTAGCCAACTATATGGGCAATGGTCAGATACTTGACATGGATGGCAGTTATCGTTGGGACTTGTTTTGCAATATGTCTGCTCAGTGTTTACAGGATGAACAATGTCAAAATTCTCATTCTAGCATAACGACGATCGAGCTAAAGGCAATAGTGAATGAACATAGTGTTGAGCAAACAGCTAGTCGTGCTCGTATTCAAGCAATTATCGATCAAATGGTGATGAACAATGAGAAAACAAGTGACGCAACAATTGAGCTTGATGATTCCCTTTCTTCAAAGGGTACTTCAAAGGGTAATGTGGGTGAGTTGCACTTTCCAATCGAACAAGGTGATAATCTTAATAACTCTGACTTGCTTATTGATTTATCTTGTGATAGCTCATTTATTGTTCCTTCTATAATGGTGTGTGAATCTTTGGATTTGACTTGTGCTACTGATTCTTATGTTGAAACCTCGCCAAAGGAATTTTTGAGTCTTTGTGCTCAAGCCTTCGAGCAAGAGGTTGAAATTATGCATTTAAATGTTAGTAGCAATAATGATCTTAAATCATTCCATAAGAATCATATTGGTGAAGATGTAGAGGAATCACTTGATGAAAATTTTGCACTTGATAACATGTTTATTGATGATGGGGAGGTAGAGTCTTTAGTGTCTGATGCTATAGAGTCTTATGATATTACATTGATGCCGTACTAACACAATCCATAATCCAACGAATCCACCGACACCCAAAACCTAACTTCTCCAAGACTAATCTCAAAAACGACCAATTAACCGAGTCGTAGGCCTTTTGAAAATCCAACTTCAATAACGCACCATGCAACTTCTTCTTCTTCAACCACCTTAACGATTCATTAGCAATGAGGACCCCATCCAAAATTTGTCGATTCATCACAAACGCACTCTGGGCCTCATCAATCAAAGGAGAGATCACCTCCCACAACCGCAAGGATAGGAGCTTTGCAATTATTTTATAAAGAGCTCCCACCATACTAATCGGCCTATAATCATCCAGCGAACGGGGCTTTAATTTTTTAGGAACAAGAGCCACCCAAGTAATATTAAAACTCCTAGCCGAAAACTCCGAACGAAAGTAACCCAATACAAACCCAAAGATGTCCTCTTGCATTGTGTCCCACATCTCACTAATAAATTTGAAATTAAAACCATCATAACCCGAAGTCTTATCCGTTCCACATGCCCACATCGCTCTTCTAACTTCATCACGAGAGGGCAAAGCTTCTAAAACCACATTTTGCTCAGCGGAAATCGTAGGGTGCTCACCCAAATCGAAATCAAACTCAGGAGCCATTCCTTACGAAAACCTCTGCTCAAAGAAAGCACGAACCGCACCCTGGACATTTGCTACACCATGAATCATGTTACCCTCAATGACAATATTAATTATATCATTCCTTTTCCTCCTTAGTAATGTCGACAAATGGAAAAATCGCGTATTTCGATCTTTTAAACTAATACCATTAGAGCGAGCCTTTTGTCGCCAAACCCTTTCACGCCTAAGCTGAAGCGAACTAAGAAGGGCCTGAAGCGCCTGAACCCTAGCCGATTCTAACGCAGACAAATCTCGTTGCTCACCAACCAAATCAAGCTCATGAATTTCTAATTCTAACTTTACGATCCTTTCCTCAAGTTGCCCAAAATGTCGATTGGCCCAAGCCCGAAGAGGACCCTTAAGAGTTTTCAACTAATGATGGAGAGGGATGTTCGGAAGACCACGCCATTCATCGGTTACAAACTTTTTAAATTCCGGGTTTAAAAACCACGCATCATAACTCCTAAACGGCTTCAGACCCTAATTAGATAGCGGCTCTAAAGATAGCACAATGGGATTATGATCCGATGTACTCCTCTCCTTACCAAACAAACGCAAACTAGGGAACCGACTAAGCTACTCAGAGCAACATAAACCTCTATCAAGCTTGCTACGGGACCCGTTCCTCCGCCATGTAAAACTAATACCCTGCAACGGTATATCAATAAGACCAAGATCATGAATCCAATCCGAGAAATCCCGCATACTTAACTCACATCGTGAAGTCCCCACCCGCTCCTCAACGTGTAGAATAGTATTGAAGTCCCCAAAAAAAGAATAAGTTTATTAACCGAACTGACAACCGCTTGTATATCTTGAAAAAAAGCCAAACGAGCCAATCTATCATGCGGACCATAACATACTCCAATGCAACATTCGAACCCATGTGGCTTGATGCAACCGTCTAGCAATATCCACCTATCGCCCATATACCTCAACCGAACCTCCAAAAAATCAACATCCCACACTGCGACAATACCCCCCGCATTATTCTCATTGGCATAGACCTCACAAAAGTCAAAATTATCAGCCCCCCACATCTTGCGCAGACGACGACTTAACGATTGCTTATGTTTTGTTTCGACCAACCCCATAAAAGAAGCTTTATTCTTAGACACAAGTGATCGCAAAGTAGTCGCTTTTTCACCTTTACCAACACCACGAATATTCCAAAATAAGAACGTCATATAACAACCTTACACATATACACCTCATAAGCCAAACCCCTAGACGTCCCGCGGCTCAGAAGACTCCAATATAAGTAATCGTTTTGACGTGCCAATATTTTTAGAACCATACCCTCATTCTTCGACGAGACCCCAAGCAATTGTGCTGTATCCCATGTTCTCTGTGCCTCAACCCCACTACTAGACCCAACCTCAAACCCAAACACCATACAAGCACCTTGTTTCCTAGGTCGACCTCTTCCACGTTTGGTAGGAGCAACAGACGAAACAACCTTCTTCCTTCCCCTTGCTCTCACTCCATCTGACAACACCCATTCCTCAAACAACACCATCAGATCACACATCGGACCTCTCACAGCCTCCATAATCGGCTCCCGCGCATCTAAACTAGCCATGTTCGCCACACAAGCATTACGCCCATCCCCCAGCACCATATGAGGAGCCACCCAGCCCTTCCCCACAGCTGGCCCGTCAGAAATCAAATGATATCCAAACATGTCATAAGTATCACGGTGTAGCGGCTCCCCACTCATGACTGTGACCACCCTACATAACTCCTCCCCAATAGGGTCCAAGTCAATATCCCCCCCATCATCCACCTCCCTAACACAACTCTGAACACCATCCACGCATGACCCATCCTCACAGAATCCCCCAAGACCCTCCTCCTCATACGGCACAAAGAAAGAGCCATCCTCACCAATGTCCTCATGTATGGTAGGTAGAACAAAGTCCAAAGGATCATCCTGCCTTTGCCCCTCAATAAGCTGCCCAAGCTCCAACCATCACCCCCAGCTACATATTGAACATCATCCGCAAGTCGCACTTCGGGTTAATGCCAAAGCACTCAAGCTAAACAATCCTATCACAATAAACCTATCCTTCCGACCATTAGCGCACATCGTTAAAAATAGACCATAGTGGGGACGTTTCACCCATTGCACTCATTAATCCTTGCAAACAACAAAAGCATAAAAGTAGTTTAGTAGGGGAGAGAACGTAAACACTTACAACGGGTATATTTGCCTCCCGGAGTTTAGTTTGCGCCTCCTCCACATTAATCACCATGCTATTTTCAACCACCACCGCATTCCGCATCTCCTGCTCAATCGTGTTATTCACCGAAACCGTCAAAGAGAATAGAATAGGAATGATATCCTCTGCCCCTGACGCCATGACCAGTGGTTTCGGTGTACCACGCACCACATCGGCATACTTCCTCGAATCTCGGAATGAATGGTGAAGTATAGGAGTCTTGGTGGGCCGAGCCACCTGTACCGGATGCCCACCTTTATGAAATCTCGCAAACGCAACCCGAAGCTTGCACCCTAACAATGGCATACCATCAAACTTGCGAATAGCTCGCTCCGCTTCTTGCTCATGGTAATATCTCACAAAGCCAAAAAGATTCTTGGCCGTTGTTCTTTGTTTCTTGGAGATATACAAATCGATACATCCCCCACTTCAGAGAATAGGTCTTTTAATTCACTCCTAGTAACGCTTCTTGAAATCCCGTCGACAAACAAAGACACCATCTCCCTCTTCTGATGACCATTTCTTGGCCGAATGTCTGCCACTCTTTAACTACTGTCCTTCCATGTAGATTGCTGAACATGGCGATAGCCACGACCACCATAGTCATACGTAAACTCATGCAAACGTTCGCTTCTCCTTCTAGTGTTTCTCTCTCTAGCCATGTTTTTGTTTGGTCAGTATCGGGCGAATTGGATTTTTAATTTTCCATGAATATATCTTATTTTCAGTTAATACATTGAAAATCAAATTCAAATTTCTCTCTTAAAGTGAATAAATTTAAAATGGACAAATAAAAAAGAACTTAGGAAGTAACATGTTAAAATTAAAGAGATGTTAGTTTTTTTATTTTGTTTGTGCATCCAACCGGAGAGTTGTACTTTCAATCTTGACTCTATTCCGAATAACCTGGGTTTTAAAGGATCTCTTGGGTTCGGATGGTTTTAACCCAATTTTTATTGGTTTGGTTTTGAATTGGTTAAAAATTTTCTAGCTCTAGTGGCATAGTAGGGGTGAAAGTTAGATCTACGGTTTGGACTTTCATCGAAATCAAATCGAACCATATTTTATTCGGTCTCTATATTTTATAGACCACCACCGAACCAAATTAGTTTCTAGACCGAACCAAATCGAACCGCAATTTTTTTTGTAGACCAAACCAAACCGCCCAAACCGAATTTCTTAGGCTGAATTTTTCTTTTTGGGCCAAATAACTATTTAAACTACAATTACAATAATTAAGACAATAGAAATTCATACAAGATTAATAATAATAGATATAATTTGGGACGGCGGTAGAGTAGTACAGGTATTGGCCTAGGCTCATACATTAATGTTAGTGGGCTATATGTAATTTCTTAAATATTTCGTTTTACGGTCTAGAATTTCGGTTTTTGAAAATCTCAAACCAAATCCAAACCTTAATATTACGGTTTTTGAATTTTCAAACCTAATACAAACCAAATTTTAAAAACACCAAACCATATTTGTTATTCGGTTTGGTCTGGTTCAGTTTGCGATTTTAATTTAATCCGAATAAGTTTCACCCCTATGACATAGAGCTATGGACACAATAGAGAATATAAAATAGGGAGTTGGGACGATGAAATTGACAAGCGAATGGGAGCTGAAATAGTGCGGATATAACCTTATACTCTTAAAATATTCATCATCATCATACTATCACTAATTCATAAACATTTTGTGACAAGTGTCATTTTACAATGCATTTTTACAAATGTGTGCCATGTGTTACCCTAATAATGCAATTTTTAGGGCATTTCTTCATTTTCCTTAATAATACAATGCAAATTAGCAATTAAGTTTTTTAAAGTGGTTGTAACTGTAATTGTAATTATATTTAAATAATTAGTAGTGAAATAAATTCCACAAATTCATTAATGTTAATATGAATTATGAATATTGATAATGTGTGTTCTAAAACATAACTAATGTGATTTTACTAAATTATACAATGATCGATTTAATTAAATTCAAATATTGTCAATTTTAGTTCCATACGCTTTAAATTTAAATTGACAAATATATATCATGAAACTTTTTTTTAGTATTGTATTTGTACTTCAAAAGAGCTCTTTACTTTTAATTACTTCTTCAATCATCTCTTAATGACAATTATTTATTCAACAATTGTGTCATCAATTAAAATTAAAGTGGAAGCTAATTATTATTGAATATATATATATATATATATATATATATATATATATATATATATATATATATATATATATATATATATATATATATATATATATTATATATATATATATATATATATATATATATATATATATATATATATATATATATATATATATATATATATATATATATATATATATATATATATATATATATATATATATATATATAAACTATATAAAATATAAAGATGTAGTGATATATATATATATATATATATATATATATATATATATATATATATATATATATATATATATATATATATATATATATATATATATATATATATATATATATATATATATATATATATATATATATATATAAACTATATAAAATATAAAGATGTAGTGAGAGAAAGTTAGTGAGAGAGGCTCTGCTAGGGCTTTAGGTTTTCCTTCCCCTAGCGGGCCTCACGGTGGTTCCGGCGTTTTTACACGGTGGTCTTTATCTTTTCCATTTTCTTGGTCGTTGCTTTCTTCGCCATTTCTGTGTTTGAGTTTAATCTGGGTTGCTTTCATTTGGTCTTTTTGGGTTTCTCTCTTTTTTGTCCTTTTGTTTTCCCAACGATCAGTTGTATCTCTGGCGTTTTCGTCTTCCAATAAAGTTTGCTTTTGAGCTTTTAAATTTTGCTGGTTTTTTTTGGCTTGAGTTTTCTTTTGTCGTTTTGTCTTCCATCTGTTTTGGTGTATCTGGGTTGCTTTTAGGATATATTAATCTGGTGTTTTCAATGGGTTTTTGTGTCGGCTGTTTTGCGGGGGTTCTGGAATTCGAGGGCTTGTCTTTTAGGGTCCTCTCTGGTGTTTTTGGCGGTGGTGTTTTCAGGCTTTAAGAGGTTTCTGGGTTTCTCGAAGACTTTAAAAGTTTCACTGGCGTTTTGACTTCGAGCCTCTGGAATGGTGGTTGTCGGCATATTGGAGTGGCTGGGATGAGCAGATCTTGGCGTTTGCGTTTTTTTCATTTTTCCGGTCTGACTTTGTCCGTGTTTTTGGAGTGGTGGGTTGTGGTCGATGGGGATTCTGGAGCGGCTTTTCGGTTCCGGTGCTACATCGGTGGTGGCTTTCGATCTTCTAAGCGGTTTTTATGGCGGATTTCAGGCGGGTGCTAAGGAACCTCAACGGTGCAGTGCTGTTTCGATTCAGTTTGGGATGAAGGTTGTTGGTCTTTTTGGACGTCAGTCGACGGCGCTCGAGTTTGGTGTTTGGGCTGTTTCTTTATTATCTGTTTCGATAATTTGGGAGGGTACAGTGGCATTTGGTGTTCAGTCCATCGATCTTTTGAGAGGTTCTCAGGAGACTATTTATTACTGGAGTTCAGGTTTGGGCATGCTTCTCCGTCTCCGTACGTTTCTCTGTTTTCGAGTGACCCTGGTAGAGCAATTGCATCTTGGTGTTTTAAGTTGATTTTTGTGGGGGTTATTTTGACGCTTCGTCCTGGGCATGTTTCTCCATTTTTTTATTTTGATGCTCCTTTTGACGGTTCAAATTCTGGAGTCAATTATGGTGTCAATTATGGGGTTTAATTTTCTGGAGTATTTTCTGGTGGTTCTTTTGGCCAGTGGGTCTATTAGGTGTTCTTGCCCTGCTTGTGGTGAATAACATCAATGGTGACTATGTTCGGAGGTTCCTTTGGCGTTTGGTGTGTGATGTGTCCTCAAAGGCGTGTGGTGTGAGGGATGTAAGATTGACGACTCGTCTCCATTGGTGTTTAGCATCTTTCGTTTTTCTATCCTTGGTGTGGGTCTTGAGTTTTTTCTCTCTCTGGTGTGGATGAGCAAGTCCCGTGATGCTCTCGCTGGTGAATACGTTTGCGGTTGTTTGTGACGTTATGGAGTTGGTTTTTCGAAGGTTGATGCTCTTGGGGTGTTTTGCTTTTGGATGGGTGTTGGTTTTTTTCGATGATGGTGGTCTGGGTTGAACGTTCTTTAGTAGGTGGTGTTGGTGATTCTTAATGGGGGCTGCTGGCTTGTCGATACGACTCTTGTTGTCGAATTGGTGGTCGACTCGTGAAGATGGTGGCCTGGGTTTTCTCTTGGTGTTAAAAGCTTGTGGTGTTTCAATGGTGTTCCTTTTGTTGGTGCTGTCTGCAAGGTGTTTGATGATTTTTACTAAATTGGAGCTCGTGGTGTATTATGGAAGCTTTACTGGTGGCCCTTGCGGATGAAGAATTTTCCGTCCCCTTGCGATTTGGTGTTTGTGGTGCCCTTGGTGGTTCTTTTGTCCTACCTAGAGTTTTCGTTTAAACTCTTCTTGGTGTTTATTGCTAGGTGTTAGACGATGCTTGGTGTTAAGTGCTAGGACCTATTGTTATTTATCATTTTAACTTTTAATTCACCATTTTAATGTTTAATTCAACATTTTAATGTTTAGTTCATCATTGTGTTCACATTGGTTTTTACATAATTGTAGATTTGTAGATCCAATTTTAAGTCGGGTCAAATCGAGTTCGGTTATAAAGTCGGGTGTCTATCTGATCTTCAAGTCTGTTTTGAACACCTTAACGCTCATAAATGTTGAATAATTTTATTGAAAAAAATTATAAATGTTGAACAATTATACGGAAAAATAAATTTAACATTTAATTCACCATTTTAATGTTTAATTCATCGGTCGAAACAAGTACTCTTTCGAATAAGTACTTGTTTCGATCGAATTTTCGAAAGAGTTATTCCATCAGGATAGTAGCCACGCCCGTTGTTCAAAAAATCGTTATGATGGGTAAAAATGACGTCAAATATAATTTTCGGCTTACGTATCTGAAAATAGGCGTATAAGTACTTGTTTCGACCGGATTTTTAAAAGAGTTACCCCATAAGGGTATTTGCAACGTCCGTTTTTTGAAAAAAAAATCGTTACGACAGGTAAAAATGACGTCAAATATCTTTTTCGGTTTACGTATCGAAAAATAGGCGAATAAGTACTTGTTTCGACACGATTAGATAGTTTCTTATAATTTTTCAATAAAATTATTAAATATTTATGAGCGTTAATGAATTAAACGGTGAATTAAACATTAAAATAGTAAATTAAAAGTTAAAATGGTAAATTAACAAAAACTGGATGCTACCATATGGAAAAAACTTACAAAATGATGAACTTAACGGAATTTATCAAGAACTTAACGAAAAATGCTACGGCAATTAGATAGTGCATAAATTAGATGCTACCATGTGGAATTTTCTTAAAAAAGTGCTACCACTGACATTTCATCAAAACTGGATGCTATCACGTGGAATTTCTCATAATTATATCATCAATTAAAATTATAGACAATATCACTATATAAAGGAGAGTTAATTATTATTGAAAATATATCTTTTTAGCCTAAAGGATAAATTTGACCTAAGAAAGTAAGTCTATTAACCTTTTTCTTTGATCTTTATGCTCACCATTTTCATTGATTTTTGTGTGCCTATATAATAATCATTCACACTCAATGTAAGTTTCATCATTTTGCTTGAAGTTTTTGAATTTTATATTTTAATCATTTTCAAACATCAAATATCAATGTGTAAATCAATACAAAAGCATTTACTAAATTGTACAATATCGGTTTTATTAAATTCAAATATTATCAATTTTAACTCCATACACTTTAAATTTAAGTCGACAAATATATATCATGAAACTTCTTTTTTTAGTATTGTGTTTTTACTTCAAAAAAAACTCTTTACTTTTAATTACTTCTTCCATCATCTCTTAATGACAATTAGTTATTTTATAATTTTTCCATCATCTCTTAATGATTATTATTTATTCAATAATTATGTCATCAATTAAAAAATTAAACACTACGACAAATTTGGCTTTTTACGATATTGGATTTAGTGGCATTAAAAAAATGTCACTGATCATATTTTTAGTGTAATAATTATTGGTTTTTATTTTAAGTTCCACCATAAAGTGATTTAGCGACACTTAATTTGGTCTTTAGTGACATATGTAATTGTCTCTATAGTCTATAGTGACATTTTTGAGAAATGTCACTAGTATCTATGTGCTAAAAGATTTAGTGAGACTTTTTAATATGATGCTAAAGGGTCTATTAAATGTCACTAAATCCTCTACATACACTATAAGAAATTTAAAATAGAGATATTTAAATTAAATGTTGCTAAATATATCCCACTAAAAGTAAATCATGTTGTAGTGAAAGTGGAAGCTAATTATTGTTTACAATATATATCTAAGTGATGACACATTTAGTCTGAAGGATAAATTTGACTTTAAAAAGTTACTCTACTAACAATTTTCATTGATCATTCGGTGAATTGTCTCTCTCAATGTAAATTTAGGTAAAAGTCTATACGAAGAGCACATTTACTAAAGCGATTATTTTGAATACAATGATAGATTTTCTTAATCAAAACAATGAAGCTATTTAGCCTATTTAAAATTAACTCACTATAAAAGAATCTTAAATGAGAATTTGTGAAAACAATATTATTCGGTAAAAGGAAGTTCAACTTGGTAAAAGGAAGTTCAATTTGGTGAATTGTCACAATAATAGTTTGAAAAGTAGCATAAAAAACAAGCGAGAAAATTTGTTGTTGGATTTTACGTATATTACCAAAGACGACATTAAATTGAAAATTTATCACCAAATTATACATTTATTTGTACTTAATTTTTAATCTTGTCAATTTTTTTTTTTGAAAATTTGGAATATATTAATAAAAGGAGGAAAAGAACACCACACTGTAACTTGGGACCCCAAACCCGCCGGCATAAAAAAACCCCGTAGGGAAAAAACTATTGGACAAGAAACAGGCCACCCTAAATAGCATAGGGGTGGGCTATGCAACAACGTTTATCAAAAAACACCAAAATGGTCCGATGACCTTACACACCTAGAAAATCTATCCTAACACCAAGATACAAAGAAAGGCGCCTCCAGAAACAGAACTAAAAGGTCCAAAACACCACGATCTCCACGGAGTCGCATCCTGCAGCCATCAACAAGAATCGCCATCTCCACTTTCCACACCCAGCTTCGGTACATACAGCCCTAAACTCCAATCTGAAACGCCAGCCCTAACTCCAATCTGAAGACGACAACCCAAACACCAATCTGAAACAACCAATCCAAAGACAGAATCTTAACCGACTTCCTAACTCAAAAAAGCTAAACAGCCGCCAAAACCGATTACCAGGACCTAGACGTTCACCATCCACCATATCATCATCATCATCATCATCCTACCCAGTATATCCCGCTCATAGAGAACTATGAGCAGGGTCTGGGGAGGGAAAGACGGCGGCAACTCATACCCGTGAAGGAGAGCACGGCCAAAAGGAGTCCCCCGGCTCCAAGATGATAAAGATAAAGATTCGTACCTGCCTCGTCTAGACGTCCAAAACAAGCACCAGAACCAACAACAAGGTTGTCTAAAACACCCTAAGACTCCCAAACCCAGAGATCGCAGACCCTCAACTACTTACCTCACCATCTCCTAAAACCAGCGTTTTTAATGAAAAACGCTTTACTATTCCTTCATTTATATCTTAAATGACTACTAATTATTCAATAATTGTATCATGAATCATGAATTAAAAAATAGACAATATTACTATAAAAAGTGAGAGCTAATTATTATTGAAAATATATCTATGATAACATTTAGCCTAAAGGATAAATTTGACTTAAGAAATTAAGTAAGTTTACTAACCATTTTCATTGATCTTTATGTTACTATAATAATTATTCACACTCAACGTATAAGTTTCATCATTGTGCTTTAAGTTTTTGAATTTTATATTTTAATCATTTTCAAACATTAAATATCTATGTAAATCAATACAAAAGACTTTACTAAATTATACAATGATCGGTTTAATCAAATTTAAATATTGTCAATTTTAGCTCCATACGCTTTAAATTTAATTCGACAAATATATATCATGAAACTTATTTCTTTTTGTATTGGGTTTTTACTTCCAAAAAATTGTTTACTTTTAATTACTTCTTCCATCATCTCTAAATGACAATTATTTATTCAATAATTCTTCCATCATCTCTTAATGACTATTATCTATTCAATAATTATGTCATCAATTAAAATTAAAGTGGAGTTAATTATTATTGAATATATATATATATATATATATATATATATATATATATATATATATATATATATATATATATATATATATATATATATATATTGAAAATTTGGAATATATTAGTTTAAAAAGAGGAAAAACAACACCAACACTGGATCATGGGATACCCCAAATCCTTCGGCATAAAAAAAACTCGAGAGGAAAAAAGCCATAGGACGAGGGGACCAAGAAACCAGGCCACTTAGAAACAGCATAGGAGTGTACTATGCAACACCATAATTTTTCAGAAAATACAGGGTTTTACGCTGAATACACCTAAATAAAAGAAAGCTATCAAAAGCAACACTTTACGACGCCACCACTTTGTCACGCCTTATGGTATTAGTCTACTAATGATCATTTGGTGACAATCATTCACTCTC